>JAGFMF010011770.1:155838-214062 GCA_019455555.1 Galemys pyrenaicus
TGGGTTCTTGTATCTGGTTTTCTTTTTGTGGTGTGACTTTCCTCTGTGGGCTTACTTGGTTATTTATATTTTTCCTTCTTCCGGTTGTCTGTTTTCTAACTTGCTGTATTTGTTGTGACAATGTTTTGCTGGTATTGGCTGGCATCTCTTCAGGATAATCTTGGAGGGCCCTCTGTCTGAGTGTGTATTCTGGAGTACGCAAGCATTCTGACTTTGGGGAGGTATTGCCCTCCACTCGGTGCATTTGAGCTGGAAAATTCAGAGCCTCACTGAACTTGTCTGCAGCTCCGTATTCAGGACTCCCTGTTCTGTGGGGTAGAACGTCCAGGCTAGGTCCTGGTGTACACTTGCGGCCTTTTTCTGGAGATCACCCCCCCTGGTCTCAGTGTGTTTGAGCTACAGTAGTATGTCATTCAGCCAGGCTGTCTGAAGATCCTAGTCTAATGCTCCCCGTCGTGGTAAGATGGCTCCTGTCTGGTACTTTCCCCGCTGCCCTGGACCCTCCAGAGGCCTTCTCACAGACTACTCATCTGCATACGGGAGATTAGATGCTGGCATCCACCTCACACTGG
Organism: Galemys pyrenaicus; assembly: GCA_019455555.1. Taxonomy (NCBI): domain Eukaryota; kingdom Metazoa; phylum Chordata; class Mammalia; order Eulipotyphla; family Talpidae; genus Galemys; species Galemys pyrenaicus. The sequence continues at coordinate 156,411 of JAGFMF010011770.1, forward strand.
GATTCTAATGGGTGGCTTCCGGCTTGTAATAGCACAGGGAGCACTTAGCTGGTTATGAGAGACCCTTAGCGAGATTGTCTGCAGAGTCTAGTTGTGCGTTCCCTGTTTGGGGAAGCTGGCGACCGTCCAAGGGGTTCCCAGCTACCCCCAAATACCAGAGTGCCTTCGCCCCATATGCTCAGTTCCAGATGGTGAACTAGGCACTGGTGTGCAACTTGCACAAAGGTTTTGGTCGACTGTTCAAATCCTGCATATGCTTAGGAGGCTCAGGGCTATAGCTGTGGATTGCTTAGCAATGTTGCTGTTATTCCCCCCTGTTCTGTGAGGCTGGCACCAGGTTAGAGCCTCTTCAGTAACTCCAGACCCCCAGGGATTCTCCTCTTTCTCGTTCAGCTCTGTACCACAGACTCAGTGGTGATACGCGCCTCACGTTGTGATTACAAAGTGCCGCTTAGGCCTGTAGACTCGCAAAAGGGTCTGGGCTCTAGTTTTAGTCCCCCGGGTGTGGCTGTCCCAGTCCAGGACGATGGTGTCAGCCCAGAGTTTCCAGGAACCCGGGCTTTCCAGGGACCCTGCTCACCAATTTCGGAGTTAGCGAGCACCTCCAGTCGCACTCACTTCCAGGGGCTCCAATCCTGCCAGCGCTCAGTAGGCTCTGAGACTCCAGCTGGGGCGAACCCTCAGTCCTGGGGCTTTGTCGCTGGGTTAGAGACCCTAGAGCTACTCCAGAGCGCCGGAAAGTCCTTCTCCCGCTCCCCTGACTCTGAACTGTGAACTCGATGTTAGTGCTCGCTAGGCACTGAGGTTGCAGCGCCGCTCAAAGCCTGTAGACGTGCTAAAGTGACTGGGGTATATTCTTGTTCCCCAGGCCCCGCTGTCCTGGTCCCGGGAAGATGGCGCTGGCCCGGAATTTCCAGGCTCCCGGGCACCCAGGTGTCCCTGCTCGCCAAGACCGGTGTTAGTGAGCACCTCCGGTTACGCTCACTTCCAGGGGCTCCAATCCTGCCAGCACGTGGTAGGCTCTGAGACTCCGGCTGGGGCGCTAGGCAAGCCTGCCCCAACCCTCAGTCCTGGGGCTTTGTCGCTGGGTTAGAGACCCTAGAGCTACTCCAGAGCGCCAGAAAGTCCTTCTCTCGCTCCCCCGGCTCTGAACCCCGAACTCAATGTTAGTGCTCACTAGGCGCTGAGATTGCAGAGCATCGCTCAAAGCCTGTAGATGCGCTAAAATCGCTGGACTATAACTGTAGCCCCTCAGCTTGTTTGCTTCTGGGCTCCCCTGATCTGGGAATATGGCGCCCGCCCGAGTGTTTCCAGTTTCCCCAGACCCGTGTGTGGCCTTTTCTCCCCTCCTCCTACCTGGCGTGGATCCCAGGTTTTTCCAGGTTTTGGAGTGCGATGTTCTGGATCCTTTTCCACTGGTTGCACTTCTGTACGTTCTTTCTACCATTCAAGGTGTGCTGGCTTTGTGGTTGGGGGAAGGGGGGAAGGGAGCGGGTATAAGGGGTATCAGGCTTATGGTGTTCTCTCTGTTTTGCTTGCCTTCGATGAATTCCTCCCTACTGAGTACTTTGTCAGTGTCTTCAAATTTATTTTCCAAGACCCAGTTCTCTCGAGAATACGCTGTATAGTCTCTAGTTGTCCACTTCTTCAGAGAGCTTTCGATCCTAACATCTCCTCGCCGCCATCTTTTCCTCCCCGCCTCTTTCTCCATATTTCCGTTTTGTTATGGCTTATAATATCACCTTTAACAGTGTCTTATTATAAATACTTTAGAAAATATTTTCTAAATAATATTTTATTATAAATATAAAACATTTTAGAAAAAAGACAATGATAAAGACCAAACTTATGACAGTATTTGCATCAGTGGAAAGTGGTGGGTATTCAGAATCAAAAATGACACATACACAACATCCATGTGGTTTTTGTCACCCAAAGATTATCAACATTTGAACAATTTAAGTCTTTTTTTTTTTGTGGGAACTATCCTGTTCATTGCAGGGTGATTAGCATCCCTGAACTCTATCTACTGCATGTCAACAGCATTCTCCTTGACAGTTCTAATAACCAAAAAGTTCTCTAGCTATTCCAGCATGCCCCCTTGGAGTAGATGCACAGAATCACCACTTATTGGAAAGGTTGTTTCAATTGGTAATAGATAGCTTTCTTGAGGTAAATGTTTGATAGGTGTTCTGTTGGTTATTATACTTGATATATTGTCTTGATTGTATTAAAAGCTATAAGAGTCCTAAATCTGCTGATAATATGGTTTGAACAGGTGACTTTGCAGATAGAATCTGTTTGGTTTTCACAGTGTTGATCCATTGGGAATGTGGAACTTTACTTTCCACTTTTAACCATAATGTACAAGCAAGTTTCACTTTGTGCCACGAAGATGAGTATTTTGACAGGATGTTTATTTTAAATCTTTAACGTTTGAAACATATAATCATGCAATTTGTGCAACTCGTTCTTTGCTAAAAATTGCATGAGTTTTTAGGTTATAACTGAATATTTTTAGTCAAATATGAAAAACACAGATAAAATTTTGAGACATTTAAAGCTATGTGTGCACAAAATACAGTACTGTCTAGTTTTCTTTTTATTCCATAAGAATAACTTGGTAAAGAAACAGATTTTCCTCCAAACTAGCTTAAATAGCAAGTGATTTATTCTAAAGATGTAGGAGATCTCAAGATAAGTGGTGAAGCTGGTTTCAGGGAACAGGAGAGTCATGTACTGTCTCCACCTAATCTCTTGGAAGGACATTATCTTTTTAGCACTTCTTATATAAATCATTCAGCTTTTTCTGTGTAGGTAGTTTTATATTAAAATAGGGGAAATACCACATTCCATGTAGGATTGTTGCAACACAGCTGTTTTGACACTGGGCACACCAGTGGTCTAAAAGCAGCAGTCACTATTATTATATACAAATTGATCTCTACACACAGTTCCACTGGCCTGGGTACGTTTAGCTCAAGTCTTGAGGAGAACTGGACAGAGCCATCCTTTGTCTTTCGTGCACTTGACATTCATTTGGTGTTTCCCTGATACAGTAATGGGAACTCCCTTTTCTGATCTTTCAGATATTTAGTTTCCCCTTCCTCTCTGAACAACAAGGATGGGCAGATCCTGATCTTTTAGTATGCCTGAATTTGAATTAGCAACTTAGGTCTAATTTTGCATATCACAGCATCTGGAATATGTTATATATTCAATAAAATTTTGCCAAAAGGTATTGTTCCATTTTAAAATAATTTTAGGTATCAATAAATAACTAAAGAGGTTCTGGCTGGAGGGATGTACAATTCCTTCTGTGGCCCCTGAAATCACACTCTTAGGTAAACTGTCAAATAAGTTAGCATCATAATTTTAGAGCAGTGTATATGTAGTGTGGGATGAAGAGGCAAAAAGTTAGGTTATAACTGAAAAAAAAATCAAATATGACTAGTTCTCCAGTGGCCTATCAGATGCTGAGTTGGCCAGCAGGCTCTGGCTGCAAAGGACCTGAGGGAGAACAGGTGGTGAGTCTAAGAAAAATAGTTCAGTGTGAGATAGCAACTGGCATAGGAGTCAAGCCCATGTTACAGTGAGTTAAAAGTTGTTTCTGGCAATGTAAGAAAGCAGGGGAAGGTCTGGTAGGAGGTACATGTTGAAGGCAAAATCCAGGCAGACAGTAAGGTCACATTCACTTTCTTCCTCCCAGAAATGAGAAGATGCTCCCTTCAGTGCTGATCTATCTAGCACAGTTTGATGGCATGGTCAGTTAAAGTAGTCTGGATCTTTGTTATGGGTTAAATTGTGTCCCCTCAAAAGACATCTTGAAGAACCTAACTCTGGTACGACAGAGTATGTCCTAAACTGGGGTGAAAAAAAAGGTTGTTGTAAATTTAATTAGTTAAGGTGAGGCCATGCTATAGTTGGATGAACTCTTCATCAAATATGACTAGTGTGTCTGCACAAGAAGAGAAAACAGAGACATGTGAGGAGAAGGTGCCATGTGACAACAGAGAGGCTAGAGTGATGCAGCTGCAACTTTAGTCAAGTATCAACCAAAGATGGCTGCCACCACCAGGAAGAGAAAGGAAGGATTTGCTCCTGCCTGTTTCAAAGGGAGCATGGCCAGGCTTACACATTGATTTTAAACTCCATCCACCAGGCTGAGAGAGAATATGTTTCTGCCATTTTAAGTGACCCAATTTGTATACTTTGTTATGTAGCCCTCATAAACCATTGTAGGTTCCCAGGCAAATGCAGCTCTTCATCCACTTAGGAAGCACAGGCACCTCTGTCTCTGGGGGATACTATGTCCTCATTGAAGAGCTGGGTCTCTCTATTATTGTCATGGTAACTACACACTTTGGCCATTCTGACTCTGAAACTAAGCAAACCCAGGGGGAATGACACAGTTGGTGGGACTTCAAGCATACACTATGACTGTGGGACATGACCCAAAAGCAGACAAAGTATGAAACAAACAATGTTAGAATTCATTTACCCAGGAAGCGAGAAAAAAAGGAGAAAGAAGAAAGCGGGGGAGATATTCAGAAACTGGCACGTGGTCAGACACTCTCTTTTCTACCCCAGAGAGTGTCTACTGAGCAGAAACCAAGCTCCACACTAAAGCTGTGTGAACTTTTCCACAGACACCACTCCTCACCAGCACTTTAACTGCCAGAATCTTAGCAACTTAATTGGTCAAAACTCCAACATTTTTTTTCTTTATTTATATATTTTGACATCAATTGTACTTCCCATGTATTTCCTATCACCCTTTCACCAGTGTACCATCACCTCAGTCCCTTGTGTTCTTATCTGCCCTCAACCCAACAACAGTTTTAATTGTCCCAAAGCCCAGTGTTTTTTAACATCAAAAGCTCAGCAGTTTTAACTGCTAAGAGCTTCAGCTCCTTTTAACATGAGCTTGGGGGTGGAGTTTGAAAAGCTCCATCTTCTACCATTGAGTTGACAACATGAATGTCATCTAGAAAGTTCTACCTTCTACCACCCACTGCCTCAGAGGAGGTTCTCACTGTCCGTCTTACCATGTTATAATTCCCAGCTATCCCTTCTTGAAGGTCTGTTACTATTCCTTGGTTGGTACTAGTTAAGATGGCTAGAGGCTGAAGATACTGGCCCTCACTTCTAGGATAAAGAATTCCCTCCACCAGCAAAGAAAATCTTTCTGAATGTTTTCCCTCAGATCCTTTCCTAACTCATTTCTCTCCTCATCCTCCTGCCATACGAAACCAGACACGTTTAGTTTACAAGTTCCCAACAGGTTAAGTTCATAGTGTACATCATCCTTTCTGACATTCTGGAATGTATATTTATACAGATAATATCATGTGTTCTTGTAATGAAGATTCTGAATGAGCTAAAACACCAGAATATATCCTCTTCATTAATATTGAATATATGAAGAGAGACCTGTTGTGTTCATTAAATAGATACAGACAGGCCTGTTCTTTTAAAGAAATGTACTTTTAGAAAAAAATTTTAAGTAACTCTGCATTCAATGAGTTACATACCTTTTTTTTATTTTTTTGAAAAGTTGTAAATGTATTATCCTGAGGCAGCAAGACTGACAGTTCATTATGATATGCCATACTTACACCGATTGGCTAATTTCAGATCTTCAAATGTGATTTTTGGTTGTACCAATAGCCTGAGTGGTCTAGTTAATCATTCTGCATTGCATTTCTGTAAGGCTGGAATAGTCATTACTTAAATTAAGAGCTATAAAGAAAGGCCAGGAAGAGACCTAACCCAAATTAAATAAAGAAGAGAAAAAGTAAAGAAGTAAAAGCAAGTAAAAAGGGACAAGGTAAAAATAATGTATAAGAACAATTTTTTTGTTGAGGACAACTATATTACTAAATGTAACTGATCTTTTTATTGATCCCAAAATTCTATGAAAATTATCCTCCCAAAAATAGAGCATGACACATCTACTTTACCATGCAGATGATAAATAATGGAGCTTGGGTGTGATCACACATGAGCTTAGAAGTCATGCTATGGAAGTCACTAAACATGCCTCTTGCATATAGGTGGCGAAATCATTTCCTTTTGTAATCTTTTCTGGGAACAAAGTAACTCTTGGAGGCTCCTCTGTGCACAGGTTAATGTAAATACTTTACCTCTCTGAATACCAGTTGTGCTCAGTGAAAACCATGAATGTTGCTGCTGGTAGATGACTGATTGCAATTTCAGGATCTTGACACAGACGCTGACTGGGATCTCTTAAACTCCTAGGAGCGGAGGTAACCTACATGAACATGACTGCCTATAACAAGGGTCGGCTGCAGTCCTCCTTCTGGATTGTGGACAAACAGCATGTTTACATCGGCAGTGCCGGTTTGGACTGGCGATCCCTGGGACAGGTAATCTTTCCATATTATATAGACTCAGATTCCTCTCAGCATCAAAACTACCACCTCCATAAAGCACTCAGTCATCTCTACTCTGGTTAAGGGAAAGAAACCTACAGTATTTGTTATTTTAAACTGTGTTGTTTGAATGTCACCTTCATTTAATGTGAAATATAAGCCTTTCCTTGTCAGAACCTTCTTACAAAAATACTGTTGTGTCAGTGATTCTGTAATTCAGTTGTTACTCCCAGATCTTTTGCACATGTAATATTTTTATTATTCAAATCTAAATGTTCAAGATCACATAATCTGTGAGTAGAGGGACACCTCAGTCAGTATAAGATTTTTTATAATAGCAATCATTTATATTTAACAAATTTTAAGATGAAGATGTTATTATCATTTGCCGCAAATTATTAACTTTAAGTATCTTGGAAATATATTTAAACCTTCTTATAATTTTCATACATTTCTTCTTTCCAATATCACCTTCTTCATCATCTTCCTTTGGCCAGTGACCAGGAAGTTCTCCATCCCTGGGTGCATAGAAGAATTGGGGTTGTCCACTGCACAAGCTACAAGGCCCATATATACTACATTTTAGCTGAACTCTTTTAATATTAAGATTAATGATATCACCAAATGAATTATATGGTACTTCTGTGTCTCCTTTATGGGAAAGAAAACATTGACATACAGCATCGGATCATAACATATAGAGAAAGGTTGTGTCAGAGAGGGTAAATCGTATTTATGTTGTTAACTTCAGGCATTTAACCATTTGCCTCCCAATTTCCACTCTCCTCCATTTTTTTCTAAAACTGCAAACTTCTATGCACACAAATCCATCTACCTTTCTTCTCTTATGACTGAGGCCATAAAACTTTACCATCCAGATGGTAAAGAATGCTCAACTATAAAGGAAATACACAATAATGAAACTAAATCCTAAAAACCCAATCACTTTTCTCTCCATGCAGTAGATAGTGTGGATATGACTTATCTAGGGTGTGAATTTTTTTCTACTCTGTATTAAAGGGATAGTCAATTGTAACATAGTCTTGAGAATCAGATACTTGTTTCTAAAATGGCAGTATCACTCCAACACAGAAGGGTAAAACCATGAAACCACTGAACAAAAATCAATGACACCATCAAAGACTGACAAAACGTTTATACTTGCTTATGAAATTATGAGTTTTTATTTCTTTATATATAAAAATGATTCTGAGAAAAATAATAGTACCAAAAAGAATAGCATATACTGAATGTCAGGTGCTGTTATAAACATTTAAGTGAATTATTTAAAGTTATCCTATGAGGATAATAATATTAGCCTCTATAAATAAGGTAAGTCTGGAATTGTATTTAAATACTGAATCTTTTCAGCCAATTCCTTCCAGCATTAATTCTGATCCAAAAAGTAGAGATTTTGATTCTGCACATCTTATGTCTGATGACCTTTCAAAAAATACTGGTTTGGCAACTTGACTTAGCTCAGAAATGAGCTCAGCAATGACAATACAAGGTATTATTAATTTAGAGAATTAAAACAAATATAGCCTAATTTATGTAAATATCTGAGTTCATCTATTTATTTATTTATTTATTTTTACTTACAAAGAGCTACCCAATAAGCATCTTGTTCCTAGATATTTTCAGCTGGATTTTCTTATGCCAACTGAACAACATCTGTCTTATAACAAAACTGATAATATGTAAATGCTAGTGTTTTTTTTTTAACTTGAGCATGTCTGCTTATTTAAAAAAATATACTTATTTCATCACCACTAAATTGCATTTCCTTCATTATAAACTGATATTGATAGGATCTAAAATTCTGTGAATTTTACTTGAGTGAGGTTTGAATCTTTAAGTGCAATGTCATCTTTCCAAAATTTTTTTTCACTTTTTTTTCTTTTTTGAAATTTTGTACTCTTTTCCTTAGACAGACCCTTATATCCTGAAGGCTCGGTTTCTGTTTGAGGATTATTCCTGTTTCTGTCTTTTTGTTGTTTGTTTTGTAGGAAAGTAGGTGGATTTTTTAAGTGTTTATTCTTTATCTGTGAAGGTTTTTGGATATTGTTCCCTTTTATAATAGGTCATCATTGTGAAATTTCCCCATTTAAACATGATACATGCATAGTATAAATTGGAAATAAGTTCATAATAGTCAGTGAAGAATACAAGTTATCTTACAATCTTTGTTTTCTTACATATTTCTAGGTGGTATGAATTCATTTTCTATCCTATTGTAGAGAAGAACCAGGTCCCAGTTTTTTGGTTCACAGCCAATTCTTTGTCTCAAGCTCCTTCTTCAAGACCAGTCAACACCTTGAGATTCTTTCAATGTCATTCTCTGTAGGGACTGAGGAATTACAGCTTCCCCATTATGCCATTGCATGTAGCTGGGCCCTCCAGATCTGTCTAGAAGTGTCCCTTTGACCTCATCATGTGGCTCAGTTTTCTAAACATCTAAGCTACCTAACGAGAGGAAGACTGAACAGAATGAACTTTGGAGATACTGCTCTCTTTAGCTCAAATATACCAACAATTATTCTTTCAAAAACTTAAATGGATTAGCATAATATTTCTTAAATATGGAAAAAGTATACCATAAGGATTAAAACATAAACTTACCTTATGATCCACCAAAAATTCAGAGTGAAATTTATAGTGAAAAAGTGAGGAACACTCCAAACATCCCCCTTAGAGACCAGGAAAAAGGTCCTAGTTATTTGACATTAATGGACACTGTCCTTAGGGGAGAGTTACCCATGCACCATCACCATAGACCCTTGTGCTCCCTCATACAGGCCTTGATCCCAATCCCTCCCTCTTCCCTGCAGATGACTCTGATTTGTAGTTGTCTGTTTATTTTTCTTTAGTTTTGTTACCTTTTTTCTTGATTCCCTGTATTCCTCCTACAAGTGAGACCATTCAGTATTTTTCTTTTTCCTTCTGATTTATTTCACTGAGCATAATCCCTTCAAGCTCCAATCATGTTTCTGCGAATGGCTCTAGTTTATCTTTTTTGATGCTGAATAATATTCTATTGTATGTATATACCACATTTTCTTGGTCCAGTCATCTGGTTTTGGGCATTTGGATTGATTCCATGTCTTACCTATTATAAAAAATGCTTCGATAAACATGGTGGTGCATGTATTCTTTTTAATTGATGTTTTTGTGTCCTTTGGGTAAATCCTTAGGAGTGGGGTTGCTGGGTCATATGGTAGTTCCATTTTTAGTAGTTTGAGGAACCTCCATACTGCTTTCCATAGAGGTTGAACCAATTTGCATTCCCACCAGCAGTGTAGGAGAGTTCTTTTTCACCACATCCTCGCCAACATTTGTTGTTTCAGTTTTTTTAATATGTGCCATTCTTACTGGTGTCAGGTGGTATCTCATGGTGGTTTTAATTTGCATTTCCCTGATTATGAAGGATGTTGACCATTTTTTCATATGCCTGTTGGCCATTTGCATTTCTTCTTTAGAGAGGTGCCTTTTAAGTTCTTCTGCCTGTTTTTTGACTGGATTGTTTACTTTGTTTTTGTTGAGTCAGTGAATTCTTTGTAGATCTTTGTGATTAGTCCCTTATCAGTTGTGTGGAGCACAAAAATTTTTTCCCAGTCAGTGGGGTGTCTCTTTGTTTTGGGTAATTCGCTTTTTCTATACAAAAGCTCTTTAATTTGATGTAGTGACAGCTGTTTACCTTTCCTTCATTTACTTTAGGTGATGTGATTTAAAGATATTACTGAGATGTATGGCATGTAGTGTTTTGCCTATATTTTCTTCTATATATTTTATAGTTTCAGGCCTTATGTCTAAGTCTTTGATCCATTTTGAGTTCGTTTATGTGCTTGGTGAGAGGTAGTAGTCTAGCTTCATTCTTTTGCATGCAATGCTATTAATTTTATAGATACTTCATTTGTCATAGCAACCTAAGGGTAGATGTTATCTTCACCTTTAAAATGAACATACTATTGAAACATAGAACCAGGACAGATCCCATTGCTATTTTTCTCTCTTATAAAATGGTAACAATAATAATTAAAATAAATGAACAGCAGAAAAACATCTCTAATTTGTATAACAAGCATTTGGAGATGATTCTCATGGCCATTAGATTAATGATTATGGTGACATAGTCATCATTTATTTCATTTAATTCCTGGAAATTTGGAATTCAAGTTTGACCCAATCCAAAGTTGTAATTTTCTTATCTTTTCAAGGCCCCATCACATTCTTAGAAACTAAAAAAAAAAATGAAAAGTTTTGTAATTAATCATCTTTCCTTTTTGTTTTTATTAAAAGAGGTTGTATTTTTTCCAAATAGTCATAACTATGAAAGGGTCAGAGTTTAAATGTCTTTTACATGAACATTTAATATTTCATGAGTTACCCACACCTGTATGTCATCTGCTAATCTCAAGACTTCTCTTTCATGGACTCCCATCTTTTCTCTATCTCCTCCCCATGCTGATAAACAAATTCAATCCTCTACCTTGTCCACCCTTGAGATTTAGGGATCAGAATTAATTCACTTAATCATCTATCTTATATAATTTTCCTTTTAATTGTACCTGATATCTAGGATTTTTTTCTTTTTGGTCTAGCTCTGTGTGACATAAAACTTTATACAGAAGGACCTAGGCACTAGAACAGATTTTTAACTTGAACAAAGTTGTTTGTGAGGCTAATGATTACATGTGGAAATTTAATGTTCTTCAGGTTTCAAATTGAATCAACTTAATTAGCTTTATGTTTTGTGAACTTTTCCAATGAAATCAGATTATTGCTATCACTTATTACTTTAAATTTACTATCAATAGGAGAAATAAATAATAGCTTCAATGTATTGAGGATTTTATACTAAGCCTTCTTCTAAACATTTAAAGAGTAGAAGCTCATTTAATTGCACAGAAACCCCTTCTTATAAATAGTACTATCATCATATTATTTTACAAAGAAAGAAATTGAGAAACTAATAAGTAAGGTCACCTTCTAGGTCATGGCAAAGCTAGAATTCAAACCCAGGCTAGTTCCAAACCCCTCATTTTTTATTTCATTGCTAATAATTTTTTAAAATAAATTACATTCATGGAGAGTCTGTTTTTCTGAGCTTGTTATATACTAAGGCTACAGATTTTGTATCTGTTGCCCTTACAGAAAAACTAACAATGGCATGATTCATCTAGAAGTCAGTAACCCATTCATATCTTTCTAATGGAAAACTCATGGTGTCATGGTAATCAGAGAATGACACCTACTCTTCTCAGTATTTCTGCTCTGCAAATTTAAACTTTGGTGGAATTTCAAAGACTAGGAAGTCAAAATGTGCTTTTATATTCCTATCAGCTAATGGTTAGAGGGCACCACTGGAATCCTGGCCACAGGGAGTCCTGTGGGAGGAAAGAACACTACCACTGCTTTTCCACACAGGGGTCTCGATTTGTGAGTTTCAGGGGTGCCTAAAAACATCATGATGGAAACAAAAAATAACACCTACAAAGCAAACAATAGACTAACCAGTATGTGAAGTGGAAAAAAAGGGTACAGCAGTCTATAAACCACAGGGTTCTGGAGGTGGGATGCTGAAATAGGAGAAGCTGGGAAGAAAAATGTGAAAATCAAGTTTTTAGAAAAAGTTATATTTTTAATTTGTTCAACATACTCTTTTATGAATTCCCAAGATGGGGCTCAATAAATTCATTGGCTACAAGAATCTGGAGGTTCTGAGGAGGGGTGCTTTTTAAGTAATCTTTCTATATATAATTAGGACAGGTAGGAATAGGCCACTTAAATTCTATTTTTATGTATTTTAATCTTATTTCAGATGCTAAAAAAAAAAAAAACCCTAAGGGTGTATATATAAAAACAGTCCAGCTCCTGGGGTACAGGAAAATGGGGCAGTAACTTGAAGTGACTGCTAGCATCACAATAGTGGTGATCAAACCATGTTTTAAATCCTAATGGAACATCACCTTCCTTACAAAAAAAAACTGGATGATAGGCAAACCAGGACTTGGTCTCATTGGTAAAGATAATCAGCAAACTGGGCCTCTCCAGTGTCTCAAAGGGTTAGGTCTCAGCACTATGAAGTCTCACCACTATTCTCAGTCAGTATAGCATGAATTCAATCTCCGGCCAGGGAGCTAACCCACATGGTGCAGCAGACCTCTCTTTCTTGCCTGCGGTTCCCCTCAGCAGTGTATTTTGGTAGATCTACCTGTTCTGCTCCCCACTCTGTCTCTAATGAGTCCTCTCACCCCCTGCATCTCTGGTCTATACCCCAGCTCTTGTATGCATAAATGCATCTTGTTTAAAAAAGAAAAGAAAATCATCAAACAGCTCTTGAATGTTTAATGTATTCAGAGATCTTTACTAACCAAGCTGAGGGTTTGAAAACAATGACATAGTTCACTCAAAGTTTGTACTCCAGCTTGAAAAACAAAATATTTAAGCATACTTTAAAGTGAATATGAACACCTAGGATATTGCCAAAATCAGCAACAAAATTTGTGGAACTCTATAAAGTGGAAATGTGGGAGTTAATTCTAATCAAAAATTCATAGAGAATTTTAAGATGTCAACATCAGAGCATTAAGCCAATAAGGCCTTTCTAACTCAGGGTCCTTCTGAGCATGGGGCCCTGTGTAATTACATAGATGACAGTCTCGTGGAATAGGTGCTGATGCTAAATGAAAGAGGTCAGTCTGTCACAGGTACTTGGGAAGAGGCAGTCCTGCACATTAAACAGTGAAAGCCACAGTGGAAAGATGGGATTTAAATTAAGCCGTAAGTGATGAGTTAGCTGAAAAAAGAAAGCAATTTTAAGAGTAAGAAAGATACAGAGTAGGGAAATGGCATGATTTGTTAGACAATCTGGGAGGAATTTCTTGCAGGAAAAAAGGGTGCCAGTTGCAGAGCCTTGGAACAAAACACTTTTAAGTACTGCAAATGCCTAGTGTAGAGTGTGGATTCAACTCTGCAAGGTACAGGAGAACCACTGAAGATCTGTGATCTGGGCCAGGACCTGATAACCCTGGAAGCAACTAGAGGAAGTGGGCAAGATGAGGACTTAAGAGAGGGGGAGAGACAGAGATCCTGTGGCCTTGATTAAAGAGGGAAGTTTCAAGACTAAATTATGATGCTGTGAAGGACAAGTTTTTGCTTCTATTTGGCTATGATGCTCTATGGTGCTCAGTTAGTCAAATGCCAGACCGGACATTGCTGCAAAGGTGAATTTTAGATGTGATTGACATTGAATTCAGTACACTAGTAAAGCAGATTATCCTCCACAATATGGGTGGGCCTCATACAATCAATAGAAAGCCTTAAAGGACTGCAACTTCCTGAAAAAGGAATTCAGTCTCAGGACTACAACATACAAACCCTGACGAAGTCTCTAGCCTGCTGACTTACCCTACAGATTATGGATTTAATCATGTGAGCCAATTCCTTAAAATATCTCTCTCTATATAGATACATGTATATATGTCCAATTGCTTCTGTTTCTCTGGAGAACTCTGACCAATGCAAATGGTGACTATGTGGGCTAGCAGAAAAATTCACAGGAAAGACAGGAAAGTGCATCTAAGTGACTGGTAGGCTAAGGAATGAGTCAGAGGGACAGTGTGCACTGCCTCCAGCCTCTGGAGCTGTGTCAGCAAAGAGGCAGACCAAGCTGTCAACAGCAGTAGGGACTGTCAAGGGGAAGAGAAAGTCCTGATGGCAATGAACAGTTGGAGAAGCAGCAAACAGATTGGCTGATATTGATGCTTTCTCTCTAGTAGATGAAGCACCTGAATTGTGATCTTCCCTGACCCCAAAGCTATAAATTCCCTCACAGTTGCTATTTCTGACAATAGCCATTTGTTAGATATTGATGAAAGCTGCACTCTGCTTTCACCCAAGCCAGGTCAGTTCTTTCAAGTTTCCCTGCAGGTTGGATTCATAGCCTGACAATCCCAATGCAAAAAGGGCACAGAGACTTCAAGTATTTTTGATTCTCTCTTCTTGGGCTCTTTTCTTTCAATTTAAAGAACAAAGGACTGAAGTAGTTTTGATAACCTACTGGCTGTGTCAGTGGGTAGGAGGAAGTTACTGTTTCATGGCATCCTGTCACCCCCCCCATTCAGTGCTAGCACTGAACTGACATGATTCTCAGAATCTGTAGTTGCTAAAGTCATGTTTTAGCTCCTGGGAAGTGGCACATTGGTAATACAGGTAGCCTGATATTGTTACAGGGCAAGGAGAGGAGCACCCCAGAACCCCCAAATCTGCCCTCAATGGGTTCTGCCATCCGCCTCATTAAGACAAACATATAAAACCTTTAATGGAAAAGAACTTTAATACAATTAGTGTACAATACAGAAAGGACAAAGAACATAGTTACTAAGCATCCAAAGTTACCCATCTCCCTGAGGGCAAAAGTCCAGCCAAATAGGATTGGCCCAAAGCAAGGCCCAAAAGTCTGCCGCACGTCTAAAGGACCTTTCAGTGGAGACCCATAGAAAAGGGTCAGAAAGAGTCAGACAAATATGGGAGGAAAAGAACAAAATCAAAATCCAGATGACAGCTGCCATTGTTAACCTCCCCACAGGTCTCTCACCCACATCTGTTCCAACCAGTCCAAGACCAAAAAGCAAGCACAGTTTCTTCACATGTCCCTCTGCTCCATGTGCCTCCTCCAGGTCTCCTTACTGCTCTCCATCCTGCTTCCTTCTTCCTCCCTTCCTTCTGTTCTCCTCTCTGCAGAATCTTCTTTCCCTGCTCAGCTCCACCCACTTAGGGCGGAACCAGGATTCTGTAACTTCCCCCTTTCCTGGGGATGACCCTGTTACAATATCAGCACCAAATTGAAAAGGGACCATAGCAAAAGGCAGTTCAACTGCAAATACAAAGAAAATAATTAATATTCCTTGAGTAAGATGTAATAAAAGAGAACAAAGTTTTGATTTAGAAGATCACTGAGCTCTCCAGAATGATATTTTTGTTTGCTTAGGCATTCTAAAGTAAATGGGAGGAGGAGGTAGGAGTCTCCTTCTTATAAAGGAAATGTCTTAACAGATTGCATTTTCAATTAAAAAAAAAATTCATGCTTGGGTCTCCCTGGTGGTATGGGGGATCAATTTCAGTGCTATCACTATTGCTACCTGAGTTCAATCCCAGGCCAGGAAGCTGACCCACAAATGGCCAGCAGAACTCTCCTCTCTTGCCTGCTGCTCCCCTCAGCAGTGTATTTCAGTCAATCCACCTGTTCTGCTCCCTACTCAATCCTTGGTGAATACTTTTACCCACCCACTGTCCCCCAACTTCTGACCTACACCCCGGTTCTTCTATGCAAAAAAGTTTTTTAAAAAGCATCTTCCTTTCCTATAATTTTTAAAGTAGCAATATTGCAGATAATATTGTTCAAAGAGGCATAAGTAGAAAATTCTTTCCTTATCTCACATGGGAGACCTTCTCATAGAACCAGTTTATTGTTTGTTATACAGTAGTCTCAATTTGTGTAATTAAGTGAAGAAATATCATCATTTGCTCTCTTGCTTGCCTTCCCTAAAATGAGATTAGTCAGCAGGTCATGCCTAAGTGAAACTTGCATTTCCAAAAATCTCTCCTCATATGTCCTTTCAGACCCTGAATTCGCAATATGTTCTAAATGCCAGGTTAATCTGACATAATGGCTCCTTACATGGTTTGACTATAGGTCTCTATCCAGGTCAGTTTATTTTTTTTTTTTTCAGATATAATCTATTTGTTAAAGTTCCTCTTAAAATATGTTTAAAATATAATTCAATACTTAAAAAGTAGGATCCCCCTGTGAACTTTGGTTTATAGTTATATGGATATTATATTTCTAGAAACAGAGTAAATCTAGATTAGTTTTGCAGCCTCATTATTGTTGAGTGTTTTGTTTGTTTTACTAAGTTCATTGTTTGGTAATAGAGCATAGCAACTGGAACCAAGTAGAACTGAAATTAATTTTTTTCTACCTCTACTAATTATGTGATTTTGGGTACTTTATTAAACTTCTTTAAACTTCAGTTCTTCATCTCATAATGGACAGATAATACTGACCCCATACAAGTTATTAGGAAGATCAAATGGAATATTCTAATACAACTGAGCACCTTGCACATTTGTTACTGTTCCATAAAGTGTAGACATTAGAGTTGATTATTTTCTTTTTTATTATTTTGACATCATTTGCATTCCCCAGGGAGTTCCCACCACCATTCCACCCGTGCACCATCACCTCAGTCCCTTGTGCACTTTCTGCCCTCATCCCCATTTTTGTTGTCCCCTCCTTCCCCTCCCCCCATTGTCTCTGGTTTATCTTGGCTTTTTGGTCTTGTTGAGTTTTTGTTTGCTTTTGGTTATAATTGCCCAATTCCTTGAGCATATTCTTTGTTGCTGCTGTTGTCTTTCATATTCCTCCTAATAGTGAAGCCATCCGATATTTTTCTCTTGCCTTCTGACTTGTTTCACTGAGTATAATTCCTTCTAGTTCCATCCATGTTTCTATAAATGGCCCTAGTTTATCATTTCTGATTGCTGAATAATATTCCATTTTGTATATGTACCACATCTTCTTGATCCAGTCCTCTACTTTTGGGCATTTGGGTTGTTCCCAGGTCTTACCAATTATAAATAGTGCTGTAATAAACATAGGAGTACAGGTGCTCTTTCGGATCAGTGTTTTTGTGTCTTTTGGGTAGATTCCTAGGAGCGGGATTGCCAGATCATATGGTAGTTCCATTTCTAGTAGACTGAGGAACCTCCATACAGTCTTCCTTCCACGCTAAGTTACCTAGTTCAATAGAGCAAGCCAGAAATGCTAGAGTTTTTTTTGGCAGAGGTGTGTCCACAAACATGTGGCCTGATTAACTGTATAGTGCAGCAGCCAGTGACACTCAAGGGACATGAACTAGGGATTGTGTCCCTCAAAAGGAAGGTCTCTAATATCTTACCATTAAACTTATGTTACTCGAGACCATCATCAATGGTAATACCTGGAACACAACTGACCAAATTTGTAAGTAGTACAAATCTGGGAGACAGAGTAAAACCTTGCTTTTCAGAAACTAGACTTCAAGAGATTTTAGTAATTTAATCACACTAATACTAACAAGGAGAAATAAAAATAATAATATAATAAAATTATTTTATATTTAACATAACATAAAATTAAATATAAAATGATAAAGACCACCCAAATAAGAATAAGCAAAACTTACTGACTCAGAGCTTACTATAATCAAGGAGTCAAACTGTCACCTGCATTTGGCAGAGATTCAAAGGTAAGCAGAGGAGTAGGAAAACTTTAGAGTGGAAAAGAGAAACTCCAAGTGTTACCTTATTGGAAGCTGTTGGCATGGAGAAGCTGCAGAAAGACTTACTAGATATGGGATATATTACATGATTGGTTAGGGGTGCATATTTCACATTCTCTAGTTTCTCAGTTGAAACTGGCAGTTACTAATCAAAACCTGATGATCTGGGCCAATTGCTACAGCACTTACTGTTTGGCTCTTCTGGGCTGGAGACTGCAGGTTGTAGATCAGAGTTCAGTTTTTATATGGCCTGGCCATTATGCATTTCTATATTCAGTCTCTTTGGGATAAATATGCCTATCCTTTTAATCCTTCCATTCCCACCATCTGCTTCCCCACAAACTGTTTTTAGAGTCCCAAATAGGGCCTCCCTGGTAGTACAAGGGGTTAAGTCACAGCACTATGACGCTATCTTCAGTCACTGCAGCACGAGTTCGATCCCTGGCCAGGAAGGTGACCCACATGGCACAGCAGACCTCTCCTGTTTTGCCTGCTGCTCCCCTCAGCAGTGTATTTCAGTAGATCTGCCTGTTCTGCTCCCACTCTCTCTCTGGTGAATCCTCTCATCCCCCACACCTCTGGCCTACACTCCAGTTCTTGTATGCATAAATAAATGAATCTTAAAAAAAAAAATGCTTGGAAGCCTGAGAACCAGAATGGGGGAGAGGGAGTTTCAACTAAAACTATTGTCTTGTTATATGAAATCCTAGCACCTACTTCAGTATCTGATACATAATACATGCTTTAAAAATTCCTGCACAATGAATGAATGAATCACAAATTTCAATATGCTAAGTAATCATGTAAGTCTTAAAGCCATATCATATGAGAACTGGAATGTACAGGAAAGATTGGAAAGGAGAAAGGAGTTGTGACAATGTAAGCATGAATTGTGTAACTCTAAAGGCTTCCAGCTATGGTCAGGCCAACCTGTGAGGAGGTTGGTTCCCTATCACAGGCAAGGGTTGGATGATAAACTCTCTAGGATACAGGAGAGTGAATATTCTGGGGGATTAATTCAGTGTCACTGGACAGTGTGTTTGAAGGCAGGAAGAAATGGCAAGGGTTATGTCAGGAAGGAATGAGGACACCTCTGCTTTCTTGTCTTTGCTTAAGGACACAGACAGGAGCTCAAGAACCTGACAGAGCTCACTCTGGGTATGGGACTTGATGGCAGAGCAGTAACCACCCTAGCATTGGTCCACTTAATTTAGTGACATTTCTGACCTGCCCCTCATGATAGTTGAAAACATGCTCTTCATTATGAAATGTTCTGTTTTATATATAGTTTTATATTCAGAAAAATATCATTTTTAACCATGGAGTTTTGCTTACTTCTGTTTTTAATATTGAGGTAAAACTAATTGGCAAGTCTTGAACACATACATACAGATTTTGTTTCCTTTTAAAGACAAATTTATTTGAAATGTTTCACGGAGTTCTTGGAGGGTTTAGATAGTCCTAGGGAATGCATTTATTTTAACGACTATACTAACGAAGATTCACCTAAGTGAATTTTATTGCCCCATTTTTCTTACTTTATAGCTTTCATATTTTAATTGGAAAAAATTGGAATGCCTTATCTTACAATGACTTGCAAGAATACTATGCTTATACCCATAAATCATTCCACATACCTCAAAGGTTACAACTCAAGCATCTACTATTATAATTAGCTATCTCTTCCGTGCTCTATTATTAAATTCACCAAAATATAGCTGCCATATTTAAAAAAAAAAAAAACATTCTGAAGCTTAATTTGCTCAGCAAATTGTGTGTAAAAATTAACTCCATTGTCTTGCACCATGATAACATGAACTCTTTAACCTCCACACACAAACTGCTAAGTTACCTCTAGGTTCTTTTAGTCAGAGTTGAAAGTATTTGGACCTTAATAACTGCCTGAAAATATTCTTCTACTTCTGAATTACTAGCAGTTAGTTCTGGATATGTTGTTTTTTTTCTAGCATGATTTGTCCAAATTTTATTCTCAGAAGCCTGTGGGAAAAATCGTGCATCATAATAAAGCTAGATTAAGACGAACGAGACACAGAGGTAAATGTTAATGGACTCATAGTTTAGAGCTTGATGCTTTTTGGAAATTTCTCAAGAATATTGATTAATACCCACAGCAATACTGATACATAGAAACTATATTTTACAGACCAGAAAATTTTCTTTAAGAGTCTAAGTGAAGAATATCCTTGAATTATTCAATAAGTTAGCATCAGAGTTAATTCTTGAACCCAAACCCAAGTTTTGTAATGGATCTTCAGAATCCTCTGGGTTTTTTACACCCACATCACATCAGTTCAGATTATCTACATTTCAAACACTCAATAACCAGGTGTGATAAGTGGCAATCTTGGTAGCACAGGTTTAGAGATAGAACCTCTCTCTCTCTCTCTCACTCTCTCACTTGCATTAGGAAACAGAATATGATTTTTTTTTCTAACCTAATACAGAAGTCTAAAAAGAACTTTATTCTGAAAGGCTAACTTTACATTGGGAAAACAAAAAATCGTTAGGACAAATCATTATGACTTTAACCTGACCACAGAAGTCAGTTTGCAGGGTTGTTTTGTAAATTTCAGTACTTTGAAATTCACAGAAGCCTTTATGCCATTCAACCTGTGTCGGTGGTGTAGATTGCTTATTTTTACTTCCAAATTTATGGATTAAGCTCTGCCTGCTTATAAAATGACTTTTATTTACTCAGAGGTCAGATATTTATAATTTTTATCTATTAAGAGCTTTCTTTTTTTTTCCCTTTATTATACTTACTTGTATTTGACATTGCTTATATTCCCCAGTGGATTCCCACCACCATTTTCACCCGTGCACCGTCACCTCTGTCCCTTGTGCTTATTAAGAGCTTTCAATAGGGAACATCTCTAAAGCATCTTTGTCTGCTACAGACTAGCCTCATTTCTCTGCTATGTTACTTTCACTTATTCTTTCAGCAAAGATTTATTCAGTCTACTTTATGCCATATTATTGAAAGCACAGCAGCCATTTCCCTTACTTTAAGGGGAACAGAGAAGATAAGCATTACACTAAGAAGATAAGCAGGTAAACAAATATTTACAAGACAGTTTGATGCATGTGATCTTAGACTAGAGAAGGTGTCAAGAATACTAATTTAGAGGAAAAAGTGCCTGAAGTGAACCTGAAGGATAGATATGTGAAGAGGAATTAAGTGATAGAAAAATAGGAGAAAAAGAGTATGGCAAGAGAGCCGCAGAGCAAAGACTACTTTATACACTCACAAATGAGACTTGTCTCTTCCATATACTCACCAACTAGACTGCAAAAGAGCAAAGCCAAGAGCCCCTGAAGGAGAAATGCACTGCACAGTAGACCTTAGGAGCAACGGTCCCAGTTAACTGTGCCTGTGGTGATACTGTGGCTGCACAACACACGAGAGGGAAGGGCAGCTGTTGGGTGGAACCTATGTTGCTGACTCAGAGGTTACATGCCAACATCAGGACTGGAGACCCAGCATCACACTGGACAGGATGGACTGCACAGTTGTCACCCATGACAAGTTGCACTATTGAAGAACTATAGGAGCAGGGATCCAAAGTGAAGATTGCTGACTTGAGTCTGAAGTTCAAATACTTGAATACTTGGAGCCTGAACAGGGTGGAGGGGAAAAAGGGTGGAGGGGTGTCACCTAACAGAGAGGTTATTATTTGAAACTGACCCTGGGATATTCAAAACACCTGACAACAGCCTCCACACCCCACATGAACAAAGTCTGAAGGACACATCCCAAAGCCATATAACAACAAATTTACAGCTAACAGACACATAAGTCAGATAACATGGAGGAGGAACTAAGTAACAATGTTGTTCGCAATTATGACTCAGAGACCAGATCATTCCAGTGAGTCATACAAATAGTCTATCATGTACTATTTCAGATGATATGATATATAGAGAAAGCCTAAAGACTCGATCAAAAGCAATGGATGAATACAAAAAATTTGAATGTAACAAAATCAGCATCTAAAAATCTGTACCTTTTTATTTAATACACAATGACAAAAGAAGTCAAGGAAATAATTCTATTTAAAATTGTTTCATAAAGAGCCTCCTGGGTGGCACAAGGGGTTGAGTCTCAGCACTATGGGGGAATCCAGAGCCACTGCTGCATGAGTTTGATCTCTGGCCAGGGAACTGACCCACATGGTACAGCAGGCCTCTCCTGTCTGACCTGGTGCTCCCCTCAGCAGTGTATTTCAGTATATCTGACTTCTGCTCCCCATTCTGTCTCTGGTGAGTCCTCTCACCCACCCCTACCCCATAGCTCTGGCCTGTACCCCAGCTCTTGTATGCATAAATAAATCTTTAAAAAAATTATTTCAAAAAGATTAAGTATCTCAGAATTAACCTACTAAGGAGAAACAGGACCTATAAAACAAATACAAGATGCTACTAGAGAACTTACAGACATGAGATGGATGGTTATCCCATACTATGGATGGAGTAAAACCAATATAATCAAAGTAACTACCCTGTATATAAATTTAAAGCAATCCCAATAAAAATGTCAGAAATATTTTTCAAAGAAATCAAAAAAAATATTGAAATTTGTATGGACCCACAAAAGACTTAAATTGTAAAAGGAGTTCTAAGAAGGAAAAAAAGGAGTGAAACAGAGTTATCACATTATCTAACCTCAAACTTTACTATAAAGCAATAGTAAGAAAAACAGTATGTCTTTAGCACAAAAATGTTCAATGGAACAGAATTGAAAGTCCATGATCATATTATTCTATGATAAAGGAAATTTGACCATACCATGGGAAAGGACAATCTCTTGAGACACTGGAAAATGACACATAAAAGAATGAACTTGAATCAACTGTTAAGTCCTTAAGTAAAAATAAAGTCCACATTTAAGATTTATGTGTAAGACCTTCAACTATCAAACATATGAAATAAAATGTGATACTTTCAATGATAAAGATGATTTTGGGGACTCAACCACATGACAAAGGAATTGGAAATAGAAATAGAGAATTGGGATTACTTCAAGTTAAAAATGTTTTACACAGTCAAGGAAAATATAAGATTAAAAAGACACCTTGTAGGTGAAGATACTGATACAAATTATAACTGATAAGCGCTTAATATCTGATATTTATAAAAACTCACATAATTCAACAATAAAGAAACAATAAATGGCTAGCAGATATGAAGAGACAATTCACCAAAGAGGGTATCTAGAAGGCCAAAAGATGGGACGTGAAAAAAATGTTCTTTCTTGCTTCCAGTAAGAGAGGTTCAAAGCATCTCACACTCATGAGCACGACATATATTAAAAACACCTTCAACAACAAGGGCTGAAGAAAATTCAGATATAAAGGAATACTATGGCAGTGCTTATAGGAATTTAAACTGTTGTAATTAGTATGGAAAGCAATTGAGACTTACCTTAAAAAACTCAAAAATCAGGCATCCCTGGTGGGGCAAGGGGTTAAGTCACAGCACTATGAAGTTGTCCACAGCATGAGTTTGATTCCTGACCAGGGAGCTGACCCACATGGTGCAGCAGACCTCACCTGTCTCACCCGTCTCACCCTCAGCAGTGTGTTTCAATCTCTATGCCTGTTCGATTCCCACTCTGTCTCTGGTGAATCTGTTCACCCCCTATACCTCTGGCCTGTACCCCAGTTCATGTATACATAAATCTTTAAAAAAAAACCCTCAAAAATGGTAATACTATATGCAATCCACTCTTGGATATATATCCAAATCATATGTGTATATGTTCTACAATGAAATATCTTTACAGTGTTCACTGCAGCATGATTTCTAATTCCTGTGACACAGAAGCATCTGATGTCCAGCAATAGACAAGATCAAGTTGATGTAGCATTACTATTCAGTCATAAGTAAGGAGAAATAATAAGCATTTACAAGATGGAGGGAGTTTGAGAAAATCATGTGCAGAAAAGTAAGTCAAAATGATAAAAACAAATATTGGACAGATGCATAGCAATTTAACAAAGTAAAATGCTTAACATAAACTAGTGGACATTAATAACCAGTGTGAAGACTCTGAGGTTAGGAGGGAGGGAATAATGAAAAGGCCAAAGGAATATAAGAGATGGTGGGGGAGGAATAAACAAAAATCATAAATTTTACAAACAAAAAAACCCGGATGTATGATAGTGCTAATACTCAAGAATGGTAACTCGGCTTGTTTCCCAATATCTAGAGTAGAGTGAGCAAAGCACTGGCAGCTTGCACTTCTCACTTTCAAGGTCAACAAATGACCTTGCTCCTGTTTTGCAATGAAAAATAACCAGACAAATTAACTGTCACCTTTTTTAAGCTTATATAACTTTTTATTTTCAAATTTAATTATACTTTAATCATTGTTAATTTTTGTACAGTATTTGCTTTTTCTTCTCAGGTGTAGTCTGTAAAATTCCCACCACCAATTCACCTGTGTACTGTCACCATAGTCCCCAGTTCTCTTTCCGCCCTCATTTTGGTCCCTCTCCTCTCTGGCAAAGTATCTTTTTTTTTCTGTGCTACCCTCTTACACCTGCCAGTGCTGACCTGTGCCTGGCCTCCTTTCTACTTAGAGCAAGTTAAGAAAAATATATAAATAAAAAATAGAACCCTTTACTGGTAAACTTGCAATGAACAGGACAGCAAAGCACTTGCTTGTCCCTCCAGGAAATTTCTGGAGGTTGAGCAGGCAACAGTGTGTCCACAAGACCTGTGCTCAGAGCTTCAGAAGTCCCCTGGAAGCAACCTGCAGGTGGACAGTAGGGGATTATAAGGAATTTGTCCTTCTGTGGATTATAAAGGAGTTAGTGGAAATCTGCAAGCTGGTTGAGTATGTTTGATGGCATTTTACAGGCATAGAGACACACATGATTATGCTATTATGTGGAAAAGGCTGGATAAAGTTGTTTAAGAAAACAGAGATGCCTGTGCACTGATGCCCAGGCAGACTCTGGGAGTGAGGCTGAGCAGAGGAGCCTGAGAATGGGGCATGTCCTCATGTGACCAGAGTGTGTGGTGCTGCTGGTCCTCTATGCCTGTCTACATGCTGCAGCTTTGCACAAGAAACACAAGTGGTTTCAAACTCGGGTGAGAGGGGGAGGTGTTAGTGTGGGTGGAGAATCTAATACTGGAAAAACAGCAGAGAGGTCTTCTTTCTGAGAGGGGTAAATAATAAGCCATACAGAAATAAAATTTAAAAGGAGAAAATTTTGAAAAAAAAGGGAGAAAGCTATTCCTTTGTACAGAGGTGGGAGAAAGAGTGACTGGTGGAGAGAAAAGGTTGTAGACCTGCAGGTGTTACTGGTGTTTTGAGCTTGCCACCATGAGTAGAGGGAGGAGACCAAGGACTTGGGGTGTCAGGTGTCATGCAGAGAAGCACGGATTTAACCTAATGTTTGCTGAAAACTTTTGAAGCATTTTAGGCAGGAGAAACGCAGCTGTGGAGGAATGCACTAGACTGGCCCAAAAGATACCACTTCTTTTTACAGAAGTGAGACAGCGAGTTCTTGAATTAACTCAGGACAGTGAATCAGTGAGGACAGGCAGCAGAGGAGGGTCCCTCCTGGACACACTGAGTCACCAGGGCTGGATCATTACTTGTCTTGCTTCAGGTTCCTTGTCACATGTGCCCAGAAAAAAGCCCAAATCTGAGTCAGGGTGTCTTGAGTCAGATCAGCCCACTCATCTCTTACTTAAAGTTCACCATCACTCCACATCTTTTTTCCTACTCTCACCCTCTTTCCACTTCTTAAAGCCCCCAAACATGTAAGTGCATGTGTATGAGGTGTTTGTGCATGTGCACTGAACAGTATCTACAAGGACATACTCCAAACTGTTCACAATGGTCACCACTGGAAAGGGAGGAGAAAGAGAGTAAGACTTCCTTTTTCTACTACTTTCTACTTGGGAGCCATCCACACTTCTCAAAAGTATTCCCTTCTTAAATGTATAGTAAACATTTATTAAACAGAATTATATTTTAAGGGTTTTCAATTTTAATTTCAAATATTAAGTAGACATAGCATAAACATTCACTGTATTTGTTTTATATATATATATATGCATTTATGTGTATATCACATCATGATAAAACTATAATTACCCCAGTGAGAAATATTTACAGTCCAGACTCTGTACATACAGCCCATCATCAAAGACATTTCTATAGTCAAAGAGTTAAAATTTACAGTTTTAAGATGCTGTTCAGGGACCTAAGGTACAGTTTGGTGACTATAATGGTACTGTGTTTTATACTTTTAAGCTGTTAAAAGAACATCTTAGCAATAACAACAGCAAAAATAACTATATAAGGGAATAGATGTGTTAACTACCCTGCTCGTGGTAGTAATTTTAACATATGTTCCCTAAACTTACATGATACTGTATGTCAGTTAGATGTTTTTTTAAAGACTTATTTATTTTTGTATAGAAGAACTGGGGTACAGGCCAGAGTCACAGGAGTGAGAGGAGTCACCAGACACACAGCGGGTAGCAGAACAGGCAGATCTACTGAAATACACTGCTGAGGGGAGCAGCAGGCAAGACAGGAGAGGTCTGCTGTGCCATGTGGGTCAGCTCCCTGGCCAGAAATGGAACTCAGGTCATAGAGGTGATAGCACTGAGACTCAACCCTTATGCCACCAGGGAGGTCCCCTGTTGAAACAAGAAAAAAAGTATCTAATGAAACTAGAAAAAAGGATCTAAGTTTCTGAGCCCCAATAGTGTACCCTGTGATATTGGCCCAGGCTTGACCATAGTGGGCATGAATGGCTTTGAGATAATCTACCTATGTCTACCTATGTCCACATGACTCTGCCCTTACCCTTTATAAATTGCCAAGAGCATAGGAAGACCATATTATGGGAAGTATATAAATGCAGACACACATTTTCCCAGATTAGTTTATTAATAAAATTTCAAAGATTTTATTTGTGCTCCAGCAGTTATAGTGTGTGTACGTTTGGTGGCAAAACTAGTTTTAATTCATACACCTATCTAAGTAATACTTTTGCCTTTTGCCAACTCTCATTCCAAGTCAAACATAATAAACAACAACAAAAATAGTTCAGACCACTTTCACATCATTTGCATATTATTTTCTACCTCAAAATCTGTCTAGTTCTTATTTCTGCTCATCGTCTTCATATAAGACAAATTCCCATTACCCTGCCTCTCCCAGTTCCCTCTCCCATCTTTTCAGCCCATCTTTGAATAACATGTGCTAGCTCTTGCTCTTGATCCTTATTTATTCATTTCTAAACTTAAATCCTTAAGCAAAGTATAGGATTTTAAACAAGATAATAAATGAGAGTCCTTTTATTTCATACTCAGTGATCTTCTCCAAAGGCATTTTTCCTGAGGAGGGAAAATAAGGAAGATTTTCCTGAATCCCCATTGAGTACCCCATTGGGTAAAGGTCTGCATGCAGAGTCTTTATGAAATGCAGACTCACAGAGACACCGATAATTTTTATATCTTAATCATCTTGGGTTCAAATTCTTTTCAAACTCTAGAGTCAATTTCTAAACACAAATTTCTGTGTTCTGCACAATCCATCATGAAACCTGTCTTAAAGATAAACATAGCCCCACTTTGTCCCTTCCCTAACCAATACCTTCTTTCTTCACTATGACCACCATTTCTCTAAATTGATTCATTACTTTGTACCCATTTCATCTAAAAACTGGGCATCTCAGTTTTTCATCTCAAAACTCATTTTCCCTTTCTCTTACCTCTTCCCATTCCATGCAACAGTAGATTTCTAAGTGATGATGAATCTGTCTTCACGATCATCCAACAAGGTATAGTGATATTTCCATTATTTCTATGTTGGGACATGCCCTTACCAGTCTAACCTGGGACAGATAGCACATGATGCCATCTTCCTGCTTCTGCTCTCTCCCCTTTGTCTTTAATCCTGAATTCCACACTCATACATGTCTATAAATTAATCATACCCCTTGAACACTCAGAAATTATCAATGACCCCTGAACCTGGATTTTAAGTTGTTTCAGTTTCATTCCATCTTGCTAACTGTAATTTCCGTGGCTCCATATACCAGCCAATAGCTTCAGTAAGTAGTCCCTAGGCAAATACTCAAATTCCTCTTCTCTATGTCTTTGCACATATTCTTCTTCTACATGGAATGCTTTTCCCTTGAATATGGCCTGGTAATGTTTCTAAAAGTGAAGGGAAAGTAACCTATGAATGTAACTATAGAAGGATAATGGTGAAATCAATTATGCAACATGCAGTTAATGAAATAAAGTGAAAGCATTAAATATCTCTTCATAAAATATTTAGTGAAAAAAGTAACTTTCACAATTTTGTATGCAGGATGTATCAAGTTAATAGATAAAGGCTTCTGAAAGAAGACTGCAAGATATTAAAAGTCCTGATTGAATTATTGAGCCAGCAGTTCAGCTCTGAACTATTTACCCATGCATTTTTGTTACAGAAAATAACAAGGTGTCAAGTTTATAAGCCAGTGGAAGTTTTTGTTATTTGCAACTGAACATATTTAGAACTGATACATTCTTAATGGACTGTGTTTATCATAGTGTTTATGTCGGGGGAAATTAATGTAAGGATTGGTTTTATCTAATACAAGAATAGCATACATATTACTTTGAAATTAGTGGATAGTTTTTCAATGACTAGTTCTCAGTACTTCTGGAAATTCATAAAAATGCTGCATCCTTCTCATGCTACCCCTATTCTCTCTTCTATTTCAGCTATTTGTGATGTTTTTCATTTCTCAATTTACCTTATGAATGATAGTGATTATGAAGTCAGGCAAAACCGAAGGGCACCCAGGGCCCCAAACTGTAAAGGGAAAAAGCACTTTGCCATTTCTAGGAGTCTGGTTATCTATGAGCACAAAGCAAAAAAGCATTCTCGGCATGCTCAAAGGTCTTTATTGGCAAGAGTTTCAAAGAAATATGTATATATAGAGAGTGAAAGGATATATATAATACATACATATATTCAAAGGAACATATAATATATGTAGAGTCTCTCCATCAAAACTGAAAATTACCTAACCACCTGTGCATAAATGCCCAGCCAAAAAAGTTTGGTCCAAAGTGGAGCAGCTGAGACCGAAAGCTGGCCAGGAGTCCAAGGCACCTCTAAGCAGGGAAAAACGACCTATGGATTGGGCTGGACCTAGTGGGATTGGATGGAGGGGAGATTAGAAATTGAAAATGTAACATATAACCCACCACAAGGTCAAGATAATGACTGCCATCGGTCCTGCCCTTCTGTCTGTCCTTCCTCCTCCATCCCACCTCAACATATGCCTGTGTATACATTTCCCCATCTGGAAGTCCAGCTTAGGGCAGGCTGGGAGTTGTAGTCCAAGATACCTGAGATGTTGGCAGCATGGAAGAGGGCATGAGTAAAACTGCACCCTTTGGTGCCCACGATGATGCCCCTGCCCCTTTTGTGGTTATACATTTTGTAATGAATATTCTTCATTAAAACATTTCTTTACAGAATGTATAATTTTGCGTAACCCATAGTATATGATCAACCAGTATATTAAAATTCAATTTATATCTCATTTAAAATACTTGAATTATCCATCACAGGGTAACTACTCAGAAACTGATCATACTATTTCTCCCTCTACACTCTGTGTTCTGAGGCGGTAATGAGTTGGAATTGTTCTCAAGCACTTACTTATCATAATCGCTCTGAGTCCTGCTAAAAGATGCTGGTCACGATCATCATAAAGAGACCCCGGGGATCTAGGGTCTTCTACAACTCTGTCTACGCTCTAAGCAGTGAAGCTTTTTCATTCTTTCAAAGACCAGAAAAAGTAGAAGAATCTCAAGTTCAATTTAAAATTTCCTCCTTAAAAAAAAAAAAGAAAAAGCAGAGGCCTTTTCATTTCAGTAATAGAGTCAGTATAATTTATGTAAGAAAATAAAAAGAAAGACCAACAAAATTCTAGTTAGGATAGATAAGAAGCCCTCAAGGGTATCATGAGATTGATTCTGTAACAAACATCTTTCCTTCTATAATATCTCTGTGCCGCAGGCAAGCCCGTGGGGCTGTCTTATCATTGTTCTTGTCTTATCTGAAAATAAAACAGAGGCTTGTGTATGGATAGCTAAAAAAATGCTAAAATTGGTTGCCCTCCTACCCACAAATCAAAATTATGAAAGGAACATACAGTACTCAGAGTTTTATTAATAATCCAGGTCTGATTCTCCTAAATAATACATGCATCTAATTATTCCATTTTAGAAGTTTCCAGTTTGACATATTGATCATATCGTTTACTCTTTTTCTCCTTTACACACTTTAGTTAGTTCCTCCTTTTTTAGTAGCATCCAGTCTGTGGTAGGTTTCCACTGAATTTGGTAAATGAAGCATTGTTCAATATGGTGGCAATGTCGGGCTGGGCTACTTTGAGTACAGTACAGAAAACGTCATCATTTTAGAAATGTAAGTTCCTTGACATAAACATAGGCAGCTAATGGTCTCAGTGACTCACCATTATCCATGTCTTCAATCACTGTTTCACTCACTGTGGTACAGAGAAAATCAATCATGCTACTAGGTTGATAGCTGCTACTTTGCTACTATGAAGGAAGAAGAAATGGAATTGGGAGAATCCTTGGGCTTAGTAGGGAAGTTCTTGTGGTCCACTCTTGCATCACATCTGATTGTCTTTGATTTGAAGAATTCATTTCTCTTATGTCATATGAAAGTAACAGAGTATTTGAATGCTTTCTGTCTTTCCTTATACAGTTCCACTCTTTTCTGAAAAATCTTTTTTTTATTTTTTTGGACAGCGCAGTGATATTTAAGTCCTATCAATGGAGAGCAAAAAGGTTCAAACTTTAAGTGTAAAAACCCTTTGAATTATAATTTCTCAAAGTTAAAAGTTACAACTTAGCCCTGTGGTTCCCAAGCTGCGCACTGAGGCACCCCAGGATGCTATAGCAAATTCACAGATGTCCTACACGATATTTAAAAATTTAAAAACCACAAAATCTATTGGTCTGGTCACCATGTAAGCTATTGTCTCAAAGTAGTTCATAATGTCAACATTTTTTATAAAGCTAACTTTCAGCAGTTCCTGTGAATTAAAGCAAATATTGAGCAGAAGACTTCATAAAATACAAAGTGAAGCAGTGGCCAATGTTATTCTAAAACTTGAGATATTGTGCTGAGTATGCATGCACATCCCATTAATCTATTCAAATCCTAATTTTTTCTTTTAATTTAGGTTTACAACCTTTTAAAACAGCTACTCCAATGATAGGACATATATAATTGAAGCCATTTAGACCTAATTACTTAATGAATCAAACATTTCTTAGATGCTTCTTTAAGTTAGAGGTGCTATGCAACAATTATTGAGACATTAAGGGTGCTAAAATCTAAGGATGTTTGGGAACCAGATACCTCTTTGATGACATTACAAATACTTAACAAGCACTGATACTTTAATAAATTGTTTGACCTATAGTAAAACAAAACACTATAGATTATAACCAGTAGCCTCAGTTAACCTAAATTTCAATCTAGGTTAAAAGGTGACCCCTTGACTTAAGGATAGAGTTAACAGAGTTAATGAGCATTATGTTATATTCAACTTTCCTTTTGTGATTTTTCCTATTCATTAAGTTAAAATAAAATGAAACTACCACTGTCCCTTCCCATTGTATTTGAGAATTTGGGGACAAAGTACCATCTCAGAGAGAAAGGTGCAATCAAGGGGTACAAAGCAAGGTAGGAAAAATCGTATATGTACATATACATGTGTCATATATATGAAATAGATATGTATGATATGTAGGGTAATCTCAGCATTATTTTTTTTAAAGATTTGTTTATTCATGCATACAAGAACTGGTGTATAGGCCAGAGGTGTGGGGTGGAGGGGGGGTGAAAGGATCCACCAGAGACAGAGTAGTGAACAGAACAGGCAGATTAACTGAAATACACTGCTGAGGGGAGCAGCAAGCAAGGCAGGAGAGCTCTGCCACACCATGTGGGTCACCTCCCCAGCCTGCAGCAGGGATTGAACTTGTACTGCAGTGGCTGCGGTTTGCTTCATAGTGCATTGTTTAACCCATTGCATCACCAGGGAGGACCCTCAGCATTTTTTAAAAGCCTACTATTTTATAAGCCACCGTTTTGGAAAATTTACCTGGGGAACTTCTGTAATTTTCTCTAGAGTCTTAGGGATACCCAGTGCCCGATGTGAAAAGCAACCCTGACCCAGAGGGAACAACTGTGTAAAAGATGAGGTAGACCAGCTACCACTTTTTGAAGAGCATCTTACATGTGAAAAAAATGGTCCTGCATTTGCCTTCATTCATTGATATCACAGGGAAGGCCTTTAAAACTTACTATATGTATGTGTGTATATATATATTCTCATTAATTACTCATAGAAACTCCTAAAAATAGAAATTATCATACTGACTTTACTGCTGAGTAGAGATTTAGACAAGGCTGATTTAGAAATCAGATTTTCTTGATACTGATCAAAATCATTATTAATCAAACAATCGGCCTAATCTTAGGGAAGCAATTATTCAGAAGCTGAGAAAACAGTTCAGATAAATTGTGGATGGCCTGGAATAGTAAATATAAGTTAGAGGTCTATCTTTTAAACAGTAGAGGGTCATTAAAGTTTTCTGACCTTGACCTAATCCAGGAAGTACATTAGAGAGATGAAATTAAAATAAGCAACATGGAGGAGACATGTATATAGTAGTCAGTAGAACTTTAATATTCTTCAATAGAGCTGTTTTCAAAGTAGTGTTGGGTGATTTTACCCAGTGGAATGGGTAAAGAATAAAGCAAATGTACACACAGACCTAAATCAAATCTTTAGAATCTGATGCAGAACCAAGGCAATCATACTAGGGGGGAGTGAGCAAAAGATGGAGGGGTCAAATGGGCTGTGTCAGAGGATTTCTTTATATCCAAAGGGTAGGTTTATTTTATATATATAAAAGGGTAAGAATAAAGGACACTTGCATAAGACACAAGCAGACAGAAAGAGCTGCCCCTAAAAGGGACAGGTTAAAAAAGACACCTGCATAGTAACAAGAAGATGCCACTTGGTAAAGGGAGAAAGATCAGTGACATGAAGCGCCCCCTAGTACAGGTGGGCAGGATGCAAGGGAGAGGATGGCGAAGAGGAACCCGTGCATAGGCACAGGTGGGAGGAAGGGCTGCTGTCTGTTTAGAGGATTATTGCTCCTTTGCTGATTATTGGTCCGTGGTGTGAACATTTGAAGAGTTATGAACTTATACCCTTAAAACATGTACAGTATTGTAAATCAGCGCCTCAATAAAAAGAATATATATACACATATACATCATATTATGTTTAATTTTATAATTAGAAAAGAATATTCTTGCACTCAATAGGAAAAGGATACTTTAATATTCTCTACAGTGGTGCTACCAATAGAAATATAATGAAACCTTAAATTTGCTGCACATCAAAAAAGTTTTTAAAAAGATAAAATATTCATTTAATCAATGTCTCTAAAACAGCAGCACTTCAGTGTTTTTTTCTGTTTGCAATTCTTAATTTTTTATTATAAATATTTTACAAAGCAGTTCAATATTTTTATACTAAATTTTCTAAATCTAGTTTGTATTTTATACTTATAAGTGCTTCTCAGTTCAGACTAGCCACATTTTAAGTGTCAGTAGCCACAAGTGGTTATTAGTTACCATAATGGACAAGGAATCTTAGAGTCCTAATCCAGTGTGGTCTCTATACCAGCAGTATTGATACTTGGGAGCTAGTTGGAAAAGCAGAATTCTCATGCTCCACCCCTAACCTGTTCAGTCAAGTCTAAATCGTAATAAGATTCCCCAGTGATTTGTGCGCATGTCAGAGTCTGAGAATCATGTCTTCTTGAGCAGTGGTTGTCAGCACGTGACCTTTGGACTAGGGCCAGTAGTAGCAGCATTTGGGAAATTCTTGAATTCAGACACAGACTTTACTGGATTAGAAACTTGGGGACCAGAAAGCTAACAAGCTCTTCAGTGGAGTCTCATGCACATTCAGATTGACCTCCTCTGTACTCTGACATCTTTCTCCACTAAAGATGCCATTATGGTATCTTTATGGGCTTCTCCCATAAGCCTTATATTTTGAGATAATATTTTTCTAATAAATTCTACATGGTAAGAAACCAATATAGTTCCTCATTGCCATTATTTATGTATATGCATAAAATTGATAACAAAGGGAAAAAGAAACTCACTAGGACATTTTATATACATTTATATTTTTATATATGACATATATACGTGTGTCATATATATGGCAAGGCTTATATATGTATTCAATATATACATATATAATTTCATTTAATATATATTAAAACAACTTACAGTAAGAATTCTTGACCTTGTACTATACATTTTATACATATTTTCTCTGATCCCCCTTCCAATTACCTGAAAAGAAGGTATTACTATCTGTCTGTCTCATATATTCCGTCTTTCAGAATCTGCATTGGTTAGTGTGACAGAATCACACCAGCTTAATCTCGCACCAAACCTGTACTTAACCACTTACCTCCCTGCTTTAGCATCACTCAAAACAAGCCCTTTTTTCTGAATTATAAAATGGTTTGTGTCTCTTTTACACATATGGAAAGATTAGTGTTTTCTTCATAGGGTCAAATTTAATATTTTCTGAATTCAGTCATTTTTGTTTCGTTCTATAACATTGATTCATAGATTTTGCCACATGGAAGCAGTTTATAAATCTGGGGAGATTATTTTATGATTTAAGTGTTAATTGAGACACTTGTAGCTGGCAGCATATGAACATCCTACTCTCTAAGCAAAGAATTATTGAAATGACATCTTGTCTTGCTTGAAAAAGTATGATTAAAAATAGTCTGGGAAATTCAGCACAAGATTAGTAATTGGAAAGTATCTAAGTGAAGGATGGACCTAAAATGACTTTGTCAAAAAAAATTCTTATTTCACTAGGTTTATTTTCCTCATGACAGGGTAGTGGACCTCACCAAAGAGCAGGTGCTGGGCTGTATTGTGATGAATGGAAGGGGTTCTACTCTGATTTGAGCTAGATTTTAGAAGTTGGAACATGGGCTAGGTTAGGACACGAATAATATTTACACAAAGGTAGAATAGTTGGGGATTTATAATAAATATATATAACATGCTCAATCACATAGCACTTCAGTGCAGAGACTGGATGAAGAGTTGATTCTAGAAACTGGATACACTATAACCTGGAAAGCTGGTTTAAAGCATTGGTCAGCATCAAGGAGAGCTCAGGGGTGCAGTTATCTCCAATTTATCCATTTTATGTAGATAGAATTAACATTTTCAAGAAGTACATATAAGACCATTGATAAATCCTATTGAGTCCTCAATGTCAAAATACAAATCTTTATTTATACTAGACTCTCTCTGTTGGCCCCTGTCACATCATCTTTACAGAACTGTAGATACTTTGCAATGTTTATGAATCTGCAAGGAGCACCCCAGTTCTCTTTGGCTCAGCAGTGATTATTGGAAATACCTTTTTAGTCTTTCATTCTAGTCCTATGTCTTGAGGCCTCATTATCAACCAGAAAGTTGATCCCAGCAGTGGCCTGGTCTGGAAAGAAATTTATTCATAGATATTGTGGAATTATGAGATTCTCAAGAGTTTTCATTCTGAAAAGAGGAAACCAATTAGGTTGGCCTATTACAGTTTAAAAGCATTTAATTGGAATTGTTTTCTGTTTATTCCAAGCTTGGCTAGCTAAAAAAGGGAGTCATGGTTTATTAGAATAGTCCTTCTAGTATTAATTTGCATAGTCTATGAGGGAATTAAATACTCCCATCCATCTGGAGTGGTTTGAAATGTTCTGTTACTTATGCTCTAGGCCTAAATTCATTAGAATCTCTTCTCTCTCATCTTTGACTTTATAATAGGTCCAGAATTTCAGTCTATAAAGCTTCATTAATTTGAAATGATTACAGGTAAACTCTGTGAATGACTGAGTGCTAATTTTTAATTTTTAAACACATATATTACATAACAAATCAAACCAGTCACAGTTGCAATTTTCTAGCAGATACTTAGCAGCAGTTGTTGCTTTAATGAGCAGATAACTTATTTTTAACTAGTTTGTTTTCTCAGTGACACTGAAAATGAACTGGTACATACAAACAGGTTAAAAATGTGCTCCTAAAAATTGTTTTGCTGCATTAAAAAGTATACTGTAGTTCCATTCCAATTATAATCTTGCATTGTTTTTGCTTAAAGATAATGAGAATTTATTGTCTATATTCTACTTTTCATTTATCTTTAGACATGGGAAAAGAGCTCATTTTCCCAAAACTACTTTGGTCAACCATTCCTGTCATCTCCGCTCTGTCTAGATAGCAGTGTAACTTTAACCTCACAATGCTCTTTTCTCTTTATTTTTGATATGTTGCTAGTTAGTAAACTATCTTCTCAGCAATATATATTCATTTTAGTCTAATACAAAAACTTGAAATTTCTTTTCATCAGTGATATGTCTACATAGGTCTGGTATTATAGAGATATGCCTACGTGTTTTGTAATCCAATTAATAAATACTTGTGTCAAAGGTTTCCTTTAAAAGTTTTTAATGAGGTTATCCATGATAATGAGATGGATAAATATCTTTAAAAATATTAAGAGTCAGGTATTCTTTTTTTTAAAAAAAGATTCATTTCATTATATTTGACACCATTTGTAGTCCCCAGGGGGTACCCACCACCATTTCACCCGTGCACCATCACCTCAGTCCCTTGTGCTATTTCTGCCCTCATCCCAGTCTCTAGCCACCCCTACCCCTTAATGATCCCTTTGGTTTGTCTTTGTCCCTTTGTTCTTGTGTTTTGTTTGTTTGTTTTTGGCTGTAATTGTTCATTTTCTTGAGCTCTCTCTTCTGTTTTTTAGTAGTTGTTGTTCCTTTACATTCCTCCTAAGAGTGAAGCCATCCGATATTTTTCTATTGTCTTCTGACTTGTTTCACTGAGTATAGTTCCTTCTAGCTCCATTCATGTTTCTATAAGTGGCTCTAGTTTATCACTTTTGATTGCTGAATAGTGTTCCATTGTGTATATATACCACATCTTCTTGAGTCAGTCATCTACTTTTGGGCATTTTGGGTAGTTTCCAGGTCTTACTGATTATAAATAGTGCTGCAATAAACATGGGGGAACAGGTATTCTTTTGGATCGGTGTTTTTGTGTCCTTTGGTTAGATACCTAGGAGTGGGATTGCTGGATCATATGGTAGCTCTATTTTTAGTAGACTGAGGAACCTCCATGCAGCCTTCCATAGTGGTTGGATTAACTGGCATTCCCACCACCAGTGTAGTAGAGTTCCTTTTTCTCCACATCCTCGCCAACATTTGTTGTTTTTTTTGATATATGCCATTCTTACTGTTGTAATGTGATATATCATTGTGTTTTTAATTTGAATTTCCCTGATTATGAGGGATGCTGAACATTTTCTCATGTGCCTGTTGGCCATTTGCATGTCCTCTTTGGAGAAGTGTCTTTTAAGTTCTTCTGCCCATTTTTTGATTTGGTTGTTTGCTTTGTTTTCCTTGAGTCTTGTGAGTTCTTTGTATATCTTTGTGATCAGTCCCTTGTCAGTTGTATGAGGTGCAAAGATTTTTTCCCAATTGGTGGGGTATCTCTTCATTTTGGTTAATGTTTCTTTTGCTGTACAGAAGTTTTTTTTAAAAGTCAG
The DNA here is from genome assembly GCA_019455555.1 of Galemys pyrenaicus. Classification (NCBI taxonomy): domain Eukaryota; kingdom Metazoa; phylum Chordata; class Mammalia; order Eulipotyphla; family Talpidae; genus Galemys; species Galemys pyrenaicus. Next base: position 193,905 of record JAGFMF010011770.1, read on the forward strand.
CTATTCTTAACTAAGGATTGCTATTATCATTTGGTGTTTGTTTTTGTAAATGTTGGAGACTCTGGTTCCATAGATTTGGCATTATGATATAGCATATACACCTTGAAAATACTCAATATATGCTACTGTATTTTCCAGTATATTCCTCATAAAAATCCACCTGCCCCCCTAGCACACATTCCCTAATATTGATATGCAGCAAAAAGCCCTGATGTGAAGTCTACCTCTTTATACTTAGCAGTGATTGAAAGAACAATTGTTGAAATATTCCAAAGGCAAATTAAAATGAGCAAAAAAGATTGAGCTAGTTGCCTATCTAAATCTTTACAAAAAAGAATAATGTGTCCCATATTTTTTATCTCTGTAATAAATCACTGCACAGATTGCCTTTGTGTGAACTGTGTACATACACATCCGTGGATGATTGAGAAGATGTGAAAATGTGTGCTTTGGTTTCCTCAGCTGTAAAATTGGGATTCAAAATAATACTTGTAAAGATGTGGGATTTAACAAGACAATATTTTGAACTTTGACTTATTAAGGATTGCACAAATGTTACAAACATTAGATATTGCTGTTGTCATTGAGTCCTATGATCACTGGCACTGCTTTGCCAGGGTAATTAGCCTTCTTCTTTTGCGTTCTACTCTAGAAATACTGCTGGAAAGGAAGTGAGCAACAGTGTCTTCATAATAAGAACAATCATAATTGCACTATAATTCATTAAGACAAAACATGTTTAGTCCATGCTTCTTTCATTTTATCAATCACAAAGCTTTATATAGTATTTACAATTTAAATTTACAATGTACAAGACATGCAAGCAGATCACAACCCTGGTCACAGTAACCCATAAAGCATATCATGGGTCTGGATTGTCAAGGGGGGGTGGGGGTGACTGCTTTGATTTCCACCAATTTGGCTTTCTTCCTAAATAATTCTATTATCAATCAGTATATATTTAGTCAATATTTTCAAGTCCAATTTAGTCATTTCCTTAATTTTATTTTGGGCCTCCCTGGTGGCCTAGGGGTTAAAAAAATCTCAGTGCTATCACAGCCAGGGGCTGAATTCTATCCCTGGCCAGGAAGTTAATCCACATATGGCGCCCTCTCCTATCTCACTTGCCACTACTATTAGCAGTATAATGTACACTTAGCAGCAAATCTGCTTATTCTGCTTCCCACTATCTCTGGTGATTCCTCTGAACCCCTCGCACCTCTGGCCCATACCCTAGTTCTTCCACACAGAACATTTAAAAAAGAAAATTTTATTAAATTTTCACTCTCCATAGGAAAAGAAAATGGGGAAGGATTTGAAGAAACCTTTATTAACCAAAGAGGTAGAGAATCAGTTGCTAAATAAATTAGTGTCCTTTCTGACATATTTTCCACCTTTAACAGATCTTGGAATTTGTGTCAAAGTCAGGCATTTAATGTTTTTGTGTCAAGTAAAAAAACCTGTTAGTATTCAGTATCCCATCCAGACCTATGTACAGGAGTATGTGCATAGAGGCAAGTATATTTTACAATAACATTTGCTTTAATCTTTTCCTTAAGTTCATATGAATGCATTAAGGCAAGGCTCAAAGGAATTGTCATTGGTTTCTAAGTGTTTACTATTCTAAAAATTTGAAAAATAATTTGAATATTCTATATTTCTCATCCAGCTGGTTGTTGGCAGGCATTTGTTTTCTTTAAGACCATGCACAACTTGTGTATCAAACTGACAGTGTAAAAAGATTTAATTTTTTACTATAAAACATAGCTTTTACTACAGAAGATGTCTTCTTGTATGAAAGTATTGATGCCTCAAGAAAGCAAAAGCAGTTTGCCTAGAAATATTGTTGTATACTGGTAAATTATAGTTCAGACCATGATCTCTTATTTATCTTACCTAAATAAGATGCCAAGCCCTGTTCTCGTTCCCTCTCAAAAACATTTTGTTTCTGTGAAAGGTATTTAAGAGAAGAGTAAAAAGAGGAAGAGGGAGGAATCTATTTCAACTAAGAAAGATCTTTCACCCATAGTATATGCTCCCCTATGGTTTTCACTCCTCCTTATGGAAAATCCCTTTGTAGAATGATGATTTTTCTATTAAGGCTGGGTTGATACTACTAGCAAGTGAAAAACAGCCAGTCATTTGGTCTGTGGGAGGATATAAATATAATCTGAATTTTATTGAGAGCAGCACAAATCCGAAAAAGAAAAGTGCCTTCAAAGATTAACACGTCAACATATAAATACTTGCAGATTGATCTTGTGTAAGCCAAGTATAGAAGTGCTAAGTTGTGGAAGAAATTTGAGACTTTAGGCAGAACTTCTCAGAAGGAGTAGAATGAAGGTTTCAAAAATTCCTGAGGAGTAAAGGGGCAGGGGAAGTACCTTTCTATCCATACCTATCACAAATCCATCTATCAGTACACTTAGGGAATCTTGGGCTGTTTCTCCATATAGAAACAGACAAATGCATTTAAGCGTAGGGCTCTAGTCTTTATCTTCTAGCCTTTCACCTGCTTTCTTTTCCATGAACTTCATTTTCAAATAAATTATCCATATTCTGATAATTGACATGGCTCAATGATTGAAGACATCAGTGAATTTGTAAAGTAGACATGTCTCAAGGATGATGTTAAATTTCTAAAACTCATAGGAAAAGTTTGATAGACCCCCATAGGGATGTACATGCTTCACTTGTATAGACAGTTTTTGACTACAAAATTAGTCTTAACACTAGTCATTTTAACATAAGTGGGGTAGTGGGAAATTGTACTTCCAAGAGCAGATGACTTGTCTATACTTCCTACTGTCATACATAAATTTCTTTTTTCAGTTTTCAGATACATGATAGAATGTCTGAGTACTGAGCTTTTTACCTCTTTGCCCCAAAGCGCCCCCTCTTCTTTAATTTCCTTTATGCCATTGCACCTGCCTATGTATGGTCTTCTGAACTGGCTAACTAAAATATCTTAAACTTTGCCAACATCATACCTCAAGTAAGTAAGTAAATTACATCTAGAACGCTACCTCTAGATAGCTTTTTCGCAGCTATTGGTTTTAGGCCTGGCGATAAAGAACAAGAGAATGAAATCCTATTGGCTGAGAAAGCAAGGTGAGTGGACTTGGTCAAAATCCATTTGTCCATCTGAGTGTGATCCATGTTGCTAATTGTGAGCATTGATCAGCTGCAGCTCAGGTAGGGCTTGTGACCATCTCATGGGGACCATATGCCTGTTTGAACCACTCTGGTTCAGAGTCTACTCCCAGAATTCTTCTGCAACAGCCAATCAATAGGTTATAAAGAGATAGCTCAAGAAGCCATAGACTGGGAAAAATTAGTAACTGAAACAATGGACCAAGGGATTTTATGGCAGTAGGTGCCCTGGTCTTATTTCTTCTCTACCAATTCATGAAAATAACAAAATTCCATACTTGAGTCCTGTCTTATCTTTGTCCAGGGAATTTTTCTGTCTCAGGATGCTATTGATTATTGCTAACATGGTTTTTTGGGGCATTTATTAGATTTTATGTCTTTGTCTAGACAGATATATAAAACATAAATGGGTGACCCTGTTACTCCTAATTTATCTTGCCAACTTGGAGGTTAGTGTTTCTGCCATGTTACCATCCCTTCCTTCTCCACATATATTTCTATACTAAAAGTTATCTACATAAAATACATATGCCTTATGATTCCAGTAGGACTTAAGTTGTTTAGTCTTTCTAATTGAGCAGGGACATATTTCACAAGATTATTTTATGTGAGGCAGAGTAAAGTTCCTGCTAGCTTTTCAGTACCAGAATCTTGATACCGAAAGAGAAGCAATACAGTAATATTCTGTGTAATTGATTGCTAGAGTCCCTTCTCTGCAAAAGTATTTGAATATATTAAAAGTTGTCTACTGAACCTAAAAATGAGTACAATCACTGGATCCTGGAGGTTCAAGGCAACACAAAATTCTTTACATTTTAACTTCCTCAATTACAAACAATAATTGTATTTACCTGCTTCCCAGGTAATGGTTGCAGTCATTGTATAGAGGCTTTTCAAATGATACATTAGTGCCCTGCCAGGGTAAAGTGATTGATGGTGTGTAACAATGAAAAGGCATTTTAGCAATGACAACACTCAACAAAAGCATCCAGTTCATTCAGAAGAGAATAAAATGCTTCTGCCTATTGAAAATATAAAAAGCAAATGTTCCTGCTTCTTCATTCAGCAATGCCAATCTTTAAAATTTTTAATTGGAAATTTAATTGTGTACAAAGTTCACTGGAGAATTTAACTTGTTTGTTGTCTTCATCTTATTGACTGAGTTCTCCATATACATGTGAGTTTTATATTACATATAAAGTTTTATAAATGTGAGATACACATATTTAAATTATGCCAAATATGTAGTTCTTGATAGACAAGAACTAGCAATTGAAGCATACAGAAGATGACAACCTCTGTTAATGAGTTTGAGCAGCTATGTGTGTCATCTTGATATGTTTGATTGCAGCCATCCAGGATAGAAACCCAAGCAGCAAGGTTCTTCCCGCTTTGCTGTGGCAGTTCTGACTCTATGTGGTTGTGCCACAGTGTTCATCTTGATGAAGAAATCATCAACATTTCCAAATTTGTTTCCAATAGCTCTTGCTAGGAATTTATAATCTCACTTGCTAAATGTATGTTACTTTTGGAAGAGTTCTTAATCACTGCAGTTAGCAAAGAGAATGAAGAAAGGCAAGGAGGGAGGAAGGGATAATCAGAGGGTGTACTCTTCCTAAGAATCAGTTGTTCTGACTGTGCATGCACAATCTCTAGCTACAGTCTTCACATGTCACTTTGTACCTGGAAAATGCCAGGTCCAGCTGCCTGTCACTGCCAGAAGCTAACTGAACAGACACAAGAATTGTATTTATAACATGTAATTAATGCATGGAAGCTGGTGATCTGAGAGAACATCTCCTCACAAGCTGTACTTTTTCTAGTGCTTTAAACAAAAAACTCACTTAAGTTAACCTTAAGTGAGCCTCCCTCCACAGCAGCCTGTCACATGGTGCCCTGGTCTTTGTCATGTCCCCAGAATTTGTTGTTACCTCCTTGGTAATTTTGACACAGGCAGATCCTGTTTCTTGGACCTGGGAAAAACAGCCTGTTTTCCTGATGGTATCGATGTCCAACACTTCTTTGGGAGTCACTGAGGCAGGACTCTAAGTTCAAAAGAAGAGTTTTAGTTCAAAGAAGACAGATTATTAATCACATAGTGTTTGCATATGTACGTGCAGATTCCTATACTAGGTATGGTACTTCCCTTTCTCCCTAGCCCGTCAATTTAACATTCCCAACTCAAGATCTCTGGATAAACTTTAAAGGAGACCTTTTAAATACATGAAACATCCATTTTCCTCTGGTTATAATCATTATAAGAAACTGCAAAGGAGGAAAACTATATCACAACTCTAAGAATGTAATCCTGATTTCTTTTTTCACCAAATTGCACAAATATTTTCATGTTTGAAATGGAATATAATTAAATGGAATGTAATTCACAGAAAATATTTTAAAATATTCTCATTGAAAATACAAAAAACTTAAAGTACAAATATTAAAAATACTGATTAAAAATAGTGACTATTATACATTGCCACTATTTAACCTTTTCTTACTATAAATAGTAAAATTGCATTTTTTGTATTTCATGATCTTACATTTTCACTTTAACCACTGTATGAACATTTTCTAGTGTCAATAAGTATATAATTTATACTCAATAGTATGTTCACATATATGGATATATTATAACTTATTAATATCCTGGCGGTCATTTAGGTTGCTTCCAATTTTCTCCTCTTTTAATGTATTTATAAATGTTGTGTTCATCAGTTCAATGCATGTTGAGATAGGAGTGTGACCTTCCTGGGTATTAACTGCTTGATTTTTAAAAATGAGAGGCTTCAAATAAGTACATCTAAGGAAATTTTTATTTTAAAACTGTGTAGGGCTTCTGCTTAGGATGGACAAAACTGGAAAGAATTGTTCTAATACACAAAAAAAGAAAACCATACAATCCACAACTTTCTTGAATGTCATGAAGCTGATAAGGAAAATCACTAAAGAGAGCAGGATATAAGGACTTGCTCACTCAAGGAAGACACTGCAATACACAACAAGAAGAATTCAACTAGAATTTTTAGTGAATTGTAAATGTTATCTGCCATGAACCCCTGTGGACTAGAGAAACAAGGAGAAATAGCACACAAACTTAGACTTTTCTCCATGGATTTCACTAGCTACTCATCAAACAATAGCAAGATCTCTAAGAAAGCTTCACTAATTGTGTAGCCTGATTTAGAGGACAGCAAAGGGATGAAGTGTTAGCTGGATCCTTCATTATTGGAACAAAAACAAACTGCTGGGTACAGGGTAAAAAAAAATCTGTTGTCTTAGGTCACTAATAAAAATCCAGTGATGCTGAGAAAAGGACACTGAAAATACCATCCCTAGGGAATGGGAATATATATATATATATATATATATATGTTGTTCATTGACCTACACTGGGGTTGAATTAAGATCCCTGAGATAGCTCCATCTCTAAGAAGCACGCACATATCATCAGAAAAGATTATGTGGTACTATCCCAAAAAAAACTTAACAGTATTGTCTTATTGGGGAAAGGGTAAACAACAGAAAGATCACCATAGAGGTACACTGCAAATGAGAGACTAAACTGATGGTCGTGCAGACACTGAAATACCTTTCTTGCAAGTCCCCATTCCCAAAAGTAAGCAAATAGTAAGTTAATTTGAAAATTTGGTGAACTGAGGGTAATCATGGAAACAACAAAACTCAAACTTAACTAAAATCCTAGCTAGACTAGAAAAAGAAAGGTATACCCATCATAAAGTGATATGACATAATACACTGAACTGGAAGCCACTTCCAGTATAACAAAGACTTGAAACACCACATGCAAACAGCAGTAAGCAAGCAAGCTGAAGGAAGTTTATTGAAAGACAGGGGACAGCTCTTGGGAGCAAAGCTGTAAGGGTTAAAGAAACAGGCTAACTCCTGAACTCAGCAAGCTGGCCTAAGAGAAGTTATACAAGGACAGATAAGCTTACTCAAACACAGTAGGGTTCCTGAATGGTTTGCTGCTGGAGGGTTATGTTTATGCTCGTTTTGGGGCTAGGGCATGAGTTGTGGAGATTGTGCAATTTCCTGATTGGTCAACCTTGGCCAATGTCCTAACAGATTAACAGGTGATAGTGTCAAAGACCTTTTTTCTTGTTATGACTGTGTTGTACTATACAAGATGTCCAACTTTCAGTAAAAAAGAGTTATGGGATCCAAAAGAAGATGGCATCAAAATGGTTTCCTGCTTTGCTTCAAGAGGATAAATATGAAAGTACTGTATGTAGTGGGCATAAGACACAGAGGGTCCCATGACTTAGTGCAAAACCAGAGTATCTTAGGCATCAGAAGCTAACATGGGTCATACCAGAAGGGACACTGAGGGAACTCAAGTCCATACAGGAAAAGGTGGGTAGAGAGAGGAACCCAGAAACTGTGATCATGGTAAGAGCCTGTGGCCAAAATCTCAGAGCTGTTTTACCATGTTTATCTGGGGATGATGTGGTGGGGCAAGGGAGAGATGAGTAGAGTGGACAGTTCCCCAGTGAAGAGGACTGGGTGCAGAACTGTGATGCCCCCCACACAAACCCTCAGGTCTCCAGCTGATCCTGCGAAATGCAATAGTATCATGACCAACACACTATAGAGACTTGGGTCTGGAAACCAGAGAGGAATGCTATCAGCAACACCACAAACATGAGACACTGCAGGACAACACTTTACCCAGTTCTGTATCACACCAGAGCCTTACTCCAGCCTTCGAAAAAACAGGTACAAATCAATTCTCCCCGACATAAAACCTCCTGAAATTCCAAATCAGGATTTGTCAAATACCAGGTCACAAAACAAGTATCAAATAATTCTTGAATATTGAAATCATGTTAAGTATCTTCTCTGGGCTCAGTAGTATCAAACTAGAAATAAATCACAAAAAGCAGGAAAAACCTCTAATATATGCAGATTAAACAATATACTATTGGATGCTTATTGGGTTAGTGAGGAAATTAAAGAATTTTTAAAAATACCTTGAGACAAGTGAAAATGAGGACACAAAATGGACACATAAAAAGCAGTACCAAAGAAAAATATCCAATGATTTCACTTATAGGAAGAATATAGGGGAACTAAACAAGGGATGGGAGGAGAGAAAATTAGCAAACTATAAATCTGAGCTATTCAGAAGGCTTAAGACAGGGGAGGGAAGGGTATAAGAGACAAGGTGACAGCTCACAGGTGTCTTGGTGGTGGTTCTTTGAATAAATTAACAAAATAGGGAACACCTAAGTAGACTCATATAGAAAAGGAACACTCAAATAAATAGAATAAAAAACATAAGAGAGGTTACAAAAGACATCTCAGAAATCCAGATGATCATAAATGATACTATAAAAATCTTTATGCAAGTAAGTTAAATAAGCTAGAAGAGATGGACAAATTCTTAGAAATATAAAAGCACTCTAGTTAGTCTGAATCAGGGTGAAATAAAAGGCTGAACTAAAAAGCAAGGAAATTTAAAAAGTAACCAAAATTCTTCCAAAATACAAAAGTATAGGACAAGACACTCTCACTGGTGACTTCTGCCAAAAATTCAAATGTGCTAAGGCCTTTCTCAAATTCTTCCAAAAATTGAGAAAGAGGGAATACATACAAATATATTTTATGAGGTCAAAATTAACCAGATACCAAGATCAGACAAAGATATCAGACAAAAACAAAAGAAACAAAACAAACTTCAGACCAGTCTCCCTAAAGAACAAAGATGCAGAAATCCTAAACAAAATCTTAGTAAACCATGCTCAACAATGCATTATATAGATCATGAAATATGATTAAGTGGAGGGCCTCCCCTGGTGGCGCAGTGGGTTAAGCGGCGCACTACGGAGCAGATCGCAGCCGCTGCAGCATGAGTTCGATCCCTGCTGGCCAGCGGGGGGACCCACATGGTGTGGCAGACCTCTCCTGCTGTGCCCGCTGCTCCCCTCAGCAGTGTGCTTCTGTTGATCTGCCTGTTCTGCTCCCCGCTCTCTGTGGTGAATCCTCTCACCCCCCTACATCTACCTCTGGCCTGTACCCCATAAATAAATAAATCTTGTATGCATTAATAAATCTTTAAAAAAAAAATGATTAAGTGGAATAAATTCCAGGCATACAAGGATGTTTCAACGTTGGAAAATCAACTAACACAATTCACCATGTCAACAAAATGAAAGGTAAAAATAATATTTTCATTACAACAAATGTGGAGAAAGCCTGTTAAGATTCAACATCCATTTGTGATAAAAATCCTTTAAAAAGATGAGGAAATGCCATATATGACAATAATAAAGGCCAAACATGATAAACCAAGAGTTAATATCATTCTCAATGTGGAAAATCTAAAATACTTTCAATTAAAATCTGGTACAAAACTGGGATGCCTACTTTCACCATGACTATTTGACATATCGGAAGTCCTAGCTAGAGCAATTAGGGAAGGGAAAAATATTAAAGAAATCCAAATTGGCAAAGAAGATAAAAAATAAAACTATCACATTTGCAGATGACATGATAATACACATAGAAAACCCTAAATAATCCACTAACAAAAAACAAATTTAAACAATAAATCTGTACATCAAAGTGACAGGTTATAAAACCAACTTAAAAAATTCAGTTATATTCCTGTCTGCTAACAATAAGCTAGACATGATAGGCATCAAGAAAATAATCTCATTAACAGCCAGATTTTTAAAAAATGTACATTTAACAAAGGATGTAAAGGATATATATTTATACAATGTAGATAATAAAATATGGTTAAAAGAAATAGAAGAAAACACACAAAAAAATAGAAAAATATTTCATGTTCACAGATTTGGTAGGAAGTAACATTTTTTAAGTGGTCACTTAAAACAATATATTCAAAACAATCCCTATCAAGTTTCATAGCATTCATTAAAGAAATAGAACATTATTGAAGTTCATATGGAACCATAAAAATATTCTGACTAGCGAATGCCATCTTAACCAAAAAAAAAAAAAAAAAGGTGGGGGGGTGGGAAATACTGGTATATACTCCCTGGCTTCAAACTATTATTCAAATCTATTATAATCAAGTCAATATGGTACTGGAACAAAATCAGATACACAGACTAGTGGAAAGAACTGAGGGCTCAGAAATAAGCCCACACTTTTATTTACTATTAATTTATTTCAACAGAGCTTAGAGTATTCTACGGAGAAAGGAAATTCTCTAAATGGTGTTGGGGAGCTAGAAAACTATATGCAAAGAAATGAAACTAGTCTATCTCACACCATGAAAATCATTAACTCAAAATGGATAAAAGACTGAGATGTTATACCTGAAATTATAAAATATATAGAAGAAAGTATAGAGAAAATATTCCATATCATAGTCTTCAGAGATTGTGTGTGGGTGTGTGTAGTTGTTTCCAATAGCAAGGAAAAATAAACAATTGGGACTACATCAAGCTAAAGCTTCTGCACAGAATAACAAACCATCACGAACACAAAAAAACACTGCTGAATTGGAGTAAATATTTGTACACCATATATCTGACAATGAGCTGATATCTGAGTTCTACAGAGACTCATACAACTCAACAAAAAGAATGCAAGTAACCCAATCAAACAATGGACAAAGGAATGGACAAAGTGCTTAAATAGGTACCTCTCAAAAGAACATACAGATAGGCAAGTGAAGAAATGCTCTTCACCACTTATCAGAGAAATATAAACCAAACCCACAATGAAATACCCCCTTCCACCTGTGAGAATGGCCTATATCAAAATGACCAGAAATAATAATTGCTAGCAAGGATATGGAATCGGAAAAAGTCACTGAACAATTTTGGTGCAGACCTTATAAAGTATCTTATGGAGCCTCTCTGATATTTCTGTTTCATAAGTTTGCAATATTGATAAGTTGAAAAATGGAAGATATGTAGATGGGATAGCACTCTGCTTGAAATAAGGGAAAGAAGGAGGGAAATCTGTGTCAGGCAACCACAGAGCATGCCAAGATGCCAAGTGCATTTGTAATTTCAGTATGTGAGGCAGCATAGATGAATGCACAACCAAGCACCTTTTTCCATGTGTAGATGTGACAAGCGTGCACATAATTCCTCCTGATGTGTGGTTTGTAGTCATAATTATAACAAATACATGTTATTCTATGTGAAAACTTGTCCTAAAAAATTGTTATATACAAAAAATAAACTGTTTTAAATAAACATATATTTAGCCACCACAACACTGTATTAATATTAGTATTACCCCAATTTACAGAGAGATTAAGTAACTTGTCAGCTAAAGGCACAAAAATTTAAGGAGTGTGTCCAAAATAACACTGGAGAAGGAAACAGAACTAGAATTCTGAATGTTCACTCTGTCCCTTACCACAGATAAACCCTAACAAGCAGAAATTGCAGTCGTGGTTGCAGTCTAGTCCCATGGAGGCACAGACCAGAGAAGGAGCAGTCCCTCCTTTCACCATTCTAAGATGTTTCTAAAGCGATCCAGGAAGGAGCTGAGAACCTAGGGAGATGGGAGTATAAAAGTAACATTTCTTTCCAAAATGTCAGTGAGGGGGATCCAATGGACTATGGTGGAGAGTTTGGGTGCTTTGATAGTAGAGGTAGCATAATAATATACATCAGAAGAAATATGAACCTATAGCCCTATATCAAATATTTTATAGTTAACCAAGATTACTTAATAAAAAATAATGTATACAATTGAATAAAAGGCTAGTGAGTCCTGATCCTTGTTGCTCTTGTTTCCATGGACTAAATAAATGTCGTGTAGTATTGTTTGTGAGGCAACAATGAGAAGGAGAAATCCAGTGGATCCAGGCTCTCACTTAAGAAATGTGTGTAATATACCGAGAGGACAAAACTTTTCTCTGAGAAAAGCGGAGTGTCTTTTTTTTCCCCATAAAACTTTCAAAGCTTTCGTATACTTCAAGGTCTCTCACAGAAAAGACTCTGAAAACTAAGTTACATTTATGAGTTAAAATCTATAAATGAAAACCAAACTAATTTCTGGCACAAAATACTGTGAACTAAAACTGGGAAGAGTTCAGCTTCTTCAATGTTCATTAAGAGGACAAGACAGACAACAGGAGAGAGAAATCATATTCAACTCTTTAAAGAAGCAGGATAAAATTAAAATACTCCAAATAAAATTAAATGTGTTTCTCATTTGCTTTATACCACTCCACATTCAGTCCCCTTCCTTTTAGGTTCCGCTCATTGCCTCCCTGGTATAGGGGTTAAGTCTCAGTGCTATCAAACTATCGCCACTGTGGCATGAGCTCGATCCCCAGCCAGGAGCTGAATCACATGGCACAGCAGACCTCTCCTGTCTTGCCAGTGCTCCACTTAGCAGTGTACTTCAGTGGATCTGCCTGTTATGCTTCCCCACTCTGTCTCTGGTGAATCTTCTCACTCCATACACCTCTGGCCTATACCCCAGTTCTTCTATACATAAAATAAAAAAAAAAAAAAAATCTCAGGTCAAGTCACTGAGTCAAGGTTTTACCTTGAGTTATTATTGAGCTATTTGTGTAAAAGGAAAGTATTCACTTATAAGTGAATCCTATATGCCCAGTCTTATTAGAAAGGAACTCAGTTCAGAAACCACAGAGCAATACCCTTTGATCTTGCAAATCACTTCCCCTCTTGGGGTCTTCAGTTTCCTTAAATGTAAAATAACTTTGAATTGGTGTTCTTTAGGTTGTTCCATCCTCCTCTTTCTTCAAGTAGTTATATTCCTTTTCTCAAGCATTATTATCCCCACTTGATAGCAAAGAAAATATATGACATCAGGGAGTTAAGTATATAGACCTTCCACTGTGGCAGTGAAGAGCCAGAGTCCGTTCTGAGCAAGAGGCTATACCCAATAACAAAAACTTCACCTTGACAGCAGAAAAGAGATCAAGTTAGAGCTCCTAGCAATTAAATTTCCTTCAGTAACTCAGAATATAAATCAGAAGCTAAATGGGTGCATGTTAGTTGCTCACAGTTGCAGGTTCTTTTGTCTTTGTCAGGAAAATTAAGGAAGTAGTTGTTCACATTTCTATAAAACCATAAAAACAATAAACCTGACATCTGCAAAAGATAAATTGTAGTGGTGGGGCTATGTTGTATTAATTATTCTGAATTACAACAAAGGATAATGCTAAAGCTGTACCTCTCCTGTCCTCATTCTGCTGACAACGGCATCCATCAGATGCCTGCTTCAGCATCTGCATCATCAGTAAAACCCACCACACCAAGCCTGTCTTTATGCCACCTAACATGACTTTAGTGAAGGGGGTTGTTACCAGAACCCAGCTGCCTCAGCAGTGGGAGCCGGCAGGAGCGGTGGTGTTCTCTCACCCTGCTGTTCCACCACAAGTCCCTTGTGGCTGTTGCTCCTAGGAGACCTTTTATGTAACAGTGTAAGTCCTGGATCACGGAATGGTGTGAGCTGTGAGCTAATTGGTGCTAAAGGGTCCATCCAGTCAACCACAGGATTGAAAAATGGTCCCATCAGACTTGTGGGTGGTGCACCCTGAAAGAGGATATAAGCCAGGGTCGGAGAGAGCCGAAGGGGGAAGAACAGAGGAAATGACACCAGCCTCTGTCTGGCCCTGTTTCAGGGTCTTTTTAAAAATTTCTCTCTGTTGCTGGATACAGTGTACTTTATTGATGGTGCTTGACAAGGTAGAGTTCTATAAGTCCCTCCCCTTCTCCAAGGTGTTTAGGGTGGAACTGTGATGAGGCCAAGAGATTTGAAGATGGTGAATGAGTGGGGGAAGGACTTCTCCGTCTCTGAGATCCTATTTCTTTTGCAGGGTACTTACTCCTTAGAGGCCATGTGGACATAAGGTCCACTATCCCTTTGCTCTAACCAAAGTCAATGTCATACTGGGAAGTGAGCTTAGCAAATCGATCATCGAGGTTAATGCTAGCCTCAGTATCAACAGTGGAGTAGTGGGTGTCACTGTTGAAATCACTGGAGACAACCTAGTTATCAGTATAGCTCAGGATGCCTTTGGTGGCAGAGTAGCGGCTCTGCTAACTCACCAAATGACTTCTTGATGTCATCATATGTGGCACCTTTCTCCAGATAGCAGGTCAGATCCACAACCGATAACACTGATGGCGACACGTGGAAGGCCATGTGTCTTCTTCTAACGTAGAAATTAAAAATCTACCTCACAATAGATTCTGTTCTCATAAACACCTAATGTCTATAGCTGTGGTTTTTTGGTCTGTATTTCCAGCAACGCTCTGTGCTCTGAGCACTCTAAGGGCAGGAGTCAGGGATGACATGCTCTGTGCTAGATAGCCTCAGAAACTGACACGGTGCTTGACCATACAAGAAGGGAACTGTGTGAAGAGACACAGGACTAACATAGAAGTGGATATAAGGTCTAGCACAAACAGTTTGGCCACAGCTGTGGGGCTGAAAAGGAATCATACGTTCTTCCCAACAAAGTTCACAGTTCCCTGTGTATGACAGAACTATCAGAATGTTTCTACATGCCAGTCTTAGATTCATTTTTTAAATGTATGAAAATTATTTTTTCTCTGACCAAAGGAGTATTTTATTGTCTCCATTCATCAAGGAACACTAACAGTAGCCTCAGTTCTTGATTCCTACAGTTAGCATCAAGTTGGTATATTTTTAGGGGGTGAGGGGTGACCAAACCTTTTTTTAAATGAAGTCTGTCAGTCATTCACATGTATGTATAACTCTGGGTTACACTTTGATTCTCCATATAAGCACATGCTGCACTCAACCTCCACCAAACCTCTCATGCAATGCCCTGTGTCCTTGCTGGCCTTATTTCCTCTTCCCTCCTCCCTGTTCCCTTTGATAACCAGTAAATTTTTCATGAACTTGAAGATTTGTTTTCAGTGTATTCTGCCAGTGTGTTTTTTGGTAGTTTATATTCCATAGACTAGTGAAGCCACCTGATGTTCATCATCTGACTTATTTCATTTAGCATAATCACCACAAGGGCCATCCATTTTGTCTCAAAAGTCACTATCACATCTTTTTTAATAGCTGAGTAGTATTCCATTGAGTACATAGTCCACAATTTCTTTGTCCAGTAGTCTACTGATAGGCGCTTACGTTGGTTTCATGACTTGCTAATTATGGACAATGTTGCTATGAACAGGAAGTACATAGGTCTTTTGTATTTGAATATTTATATTCTCTGGGTAAATACCAAACAGTAGTATGGATGAATCATAGAGGATTTGCAATTTTACTTTATTAAGAAATCTTAATACCATTTTCCATAGAGGTTACATCAAATTACACTCCCAACAAGACTGGAAGAGAATTTCTTTTTTTTCACATCCTCACCAATATTTGCTGTTTCAGTTCTTTTTACTGTATAGGCCACTCTCACAGGATGACATCTTATGTGGTTTTGATTTGCATTCCAACTATAATAAGTAATGCAGGACAATTTTTTCATATAACTCTAGTCCAGCTGAGTATCTTTTCTTGAAAATGGTCTATTTAGGTCTTCTACCCATTTCTCGATTGGGTTACCTTTTTTTGTTATTGTTGGATTTTGGAATATTTTGTATACTTTATATATTGTGGAAATGAGATCCTTGTCAAGTGTATGATGTGCAAATGTCTTCTCCCAGTCTATAGGTAATCTTTTTGTTTTGGTTTTGGTTTCTGTGACATTCAAAGTGTTGTTGTTGTTGTTTTATGTAGTTCCATTTGTTTATTTTTGCTTTTGTTTCCCTTGCCACTGGAGTTGTATTCCCAAATATATCTCTGTGGTAGATGGTGTATATAGTTTATTCCTTATATTTTCTCTTAAATACGCTTGTAATATTTCTATTGAAAGTTCTACTGACAGTCTGATTGATATGCCCTTCTAAGTTACCCTGTATTCTCCTGACAATTTTAATATTCTTTCCTTGTTGATTTTCAACTTCATTATAATATGTATTTGTCTATGTGATAACATTTTGTTAGAATTCTGACCTCATGGATCAAAATGTCTCATCATTTTCCCAAATTGAGGTAAATTTCAGTAGAATTTATTTCTTTAAAATTTAATGCTTTTTCCTTTCTCTTTTCCTTCTGGGACCTCCTTGATAATGAAATTATTTCTCTTTAAGTTGTTCCAAAGGGCTCTTATGCTATGTTCATCTTTTCTGTGTGCTGTTCTATTTGTGTTTTTTCTAAAATTGCACTTAATTGCATTTTTCAAACAAGCTAAATATCATAAATCTTAACTTCATTATTTGTAATTATAGCTGTACATATTTTAAAATCTTTATTCTGTTGTCCTTTTACATACTCCATTGTTTATTTGTCTCTTTTTAGTCCCATACGCATTGTTAGAACTGTTACCTTGAACACCGCCTCTTCTGTCATCTGCAGCTATGCTGGGTTGTAGCTCTTCTCAGGGGATTTTTCTCTTCAGCATTTTTTGGTGTGCTCTTCGGTCTTCCAATTGTTAAATTTTTTTATGGGTTGTATTAGGGATTGGTTTTCAAACTTTTGATTTTGTACCTGTTGATATAATTTACTTGGGAGGGTTAGTAGATATGAAGAGGACTGGGGAAGTGAGATACCAGAGAATCACCTTCAGTAAATCCATAATTTGAAATTCCTGCTGTGCTACAGTTGTGTCATGGGTCTCCACAGTGATCTCCATCACTAGGCCAGCAACTTGGTCTTATTGTTTCTTACAATCTCATGTCCATTTCTAACATGTCCATCTACACCTAGCTTAATTTTAAGGACTAGATGTAGTGCTGGTCCTGGATTTTAGTTGATATGGGGTCACAGGCTAGGAATTGTTCTCTTTCTTTCCTAGCCCAGAGACTTATCCTGGAGTATTTCCTTCTATATATGATTAGTGTTTGAGCTATATTTTCTTTTAGCCAATTTTTGTTTTGGTTTTACCCTTGGTTGCAGAGCGGCTTTGTAAGCCTTGAGTCTGAGTGGTAGCCTCTTCCATGAGGATACTAAGGTTCTTTTAAATGCTTCCACTGGTTAATTTGGGCTCTAGCTCTTCAATACTGAGTTTCAAGCTCAAGTCAGTAAGCCTAGCTCTGCGCCCTACCTCTGCAGCTCTCTAGAAATGCACTTTCCATACTGCGTGCCATCTCACAAACACTCTTATCTCATGCATTGCTAGCTCTCATGTGTCCTTTGTCTTTCTGCCAGACACTTGTTCCTTGTGTCTCCTGCTGTCATCCGTTTTTCCCTCAGGGTTTTGGCATTGTTCTTCTGCAGTTTAGTTCTTGAGTATGGGGGAGAAAGGCGGATAAAAGTCCAATGTTTTGCTGGATTCCCTCATCCGGGTTTTGAACAGATGTTTCCAAACATATTTTTTGTCATGTGTGAGCAACTAACTTGAAACCACTAAGGGTCTTTTGTGGAAAAGCTAAATAATACCAGAAGTATCCAAACACAAAAAAATCATATGAGTTTCTGGAGTTCTATCTCATGGCATTCTATCTCTGGCTCGACTTGAGCTTGAATATTGCTGACTTTTAAAAGCCAGTCCTCATTTAGTGGATACCTTTGTTTGGTTTAATATTTCATTATTGGTACTTTTAGGAAGGCTGTTTAGAGAACTATTAGCTCATTGACCAATCCAAGTCCTGGCATTGATACTGATCATTGAGCACCATGCTTGGGAAAGTCTTCCAGATGGATATGGACTGGTATTTCTTTTACAGTTCTTTTTAATTCATTTTACTTTTGTATAGAGAGCTGGGCTATAGGGCAGAGGTGTGGGGGGTAAAAATATTCACCGGAGACAAAATGGGGAGTAGAACAGGTAGATCTACTAAAACACACTGCTAAAGGGAGCAACAGGCAAAACAGGAGAGGTCTGCTGGGCCATATGCTGGGCCAGGTTAGCTCCCTGGCCAAGGATTGAACTCAAGCTGAAGAAGCAGTGATAGTACTGAGACTTAACGCCTAGGCCACCAGGGAGGCTCAGGACTAGCATTTCTATATGGGTTTTACATGACCATTTCAAGGTCTAATTGAAATATACCATAAGAGAGATTCTTATTGATTGAGATGCTCAACACCCAAGAGTATCAGGTTTTTTTCTGGAGCTAGAGCTCCTGGATTAACAAGGGAGCTTGCTTACATTTCTACCACTATTAATTCATTAGAAAGGACAGACAGTCATTCAAACATTTTCTAAGTAATTACTATAGCTTAGAACTGGAAATAAAATACATATATATATGTGACTAACTGTCCCAGCCTTCTTGAGTATAAAATGACTTAGAGGAAACATAAATATAAATTTTTTTAAATTATGATACAGTATAAATATATGCCACACCAGGAACAGATACCATGCTAAACAACACTTTACACAGATTGGTCAGAAAATATTTCATATAATTAATAGCAATAAGCACCATGAATTGTGTATGAGTTAATGCTAGGTGCCACTGAGCATGATTAAGCATGCAGCAGCTTTGGTAAGGAAGAAATAAACAGTTGGAGGCACATATCCTTAGCTAAGGGGAAATATATACAGCACTGAGGCTGTGTCCTCAGTAAAACAAACAAGGACAATGTGATGGGTCACGTTACCCCTTAGGTCTGGTGATGACCTAGTCAAGTGCACTGACATCGCATATTCTAAAAAGACTCAGATTTGGAACCCCCAGTAGGAGGGGGTATTGTTATTGCCACAAACCTAAGCCACCCTCCCTAGGTATACTTATGCCAGTGATTTACCCTCCAGAGCCCTCCCCACTCACTGGGAAAGCAGGTACTGGATTATGTTTCTGGACCTACTGATGCTGAGAAAGGTGAAAAGTCTAAGTAACATAAAATACAGTATCACCTGCTCTAAGAAGTCCAAATCTCTTAGTGATTATTACAGATGCTTTGCAAAGAATAATGAAATGTGAAGATGCAAAATGAGCAGAGAAAAAGCACAATACGTGGCAACTTGAGATCTCAATGGAATATAATATCACAAGGAGATAACTGCTCTCCAAGGTTCAAGGACAATGACATGGAAGATTTCATCTTACTATGGATAGAGTTTTCAATTTCCAAGATAATAAAAATCAGAGGTGGAAGGAATCACTGAATATTAAGCCAAAATGACAAAGAAAACAAAGAATAGCTAATAAAAAATTCAACAAAGGTCAGAAACAACAAATGAGTTAGCTGAGAAAATTATGAACCCCAAAAAAAATTGAATAATGGTGGTACAAGGGGTTAGGTCGCAGTGCTATGAGGTTGTCTGCAGCCACTGCAGCACGGGTTTGATCCCCAGTCAAGGAGGTGACCCCCATAGCTCAGCAGACCTCTCTTGTCTTGCCTACTGCTCCTATCAGCAGTGCATTTCAGTAGATCCACCTGTTCTTCTCCCCACTCTGTCTCTGGTGAGTACTCTCACCACTACAACCCACCTACCTCCTGCACTTTTGGCCTGCACCCCAGCTCTTGTGTGCACAAATAAATGGATCTTTAAAAAAAAAAATGATACTGGACCACTATCTTACACCATGTACAAATTTAAAAACTGGATTTAAGGGCTTCCCTGGAGTTTTCAGGGGTTAAGTTATAGCACTTTGGAGCTGTCAGCAGCTACTGTGGCAGTGGTTCGATCCTCACCCAGGGAGCCAACCCACACTGCGTTATCAGACCTCTCCTGTCTTGCCTACTGCTACCCTCAGCAATGTATTTCAATCAATATGCCTGTCTGTTCCCAACTGTGTCTCTGATGACTCCTCTCACCCCTCCACCTCTGGCCTATGCCCCAGTTCTTAGATACATAAATACATCTTTAAAAAAATAAAAATGAGGGGCCTCCCTGGTGGCGCAGTGGGTTAAGCAACGCACTATGAAGCAGACCGCAGCCACTGCAGCACAAGTTCCATCCCTGCTGCCGGCCAGGGAGGGGACCCACATGGCGTGGCAGACCTCTTCTGCTGTGCCCGCTGCTCCCCTCAGCAGTGTGCTTCTGTTGATCTGCCTGTTCTGCTCCCAGCTCTCTGTGGTGAATCCTCTCACC
>JAGFMF010011770.1:215440-228125 GCA_019455555.1 Galemys pyrenaicus
CTGTCTGGTGGATTCTCTCACCACCCCCACATCTCTGGCCTGTACCCCAGTGCCTGTATGCATAAATAAATAAATCTTAAAAAAAAAAAAGTTAAAAAAAAAAGATGAATTGCAGATAATTTCAGAGAAAACAAAGGAACAGAAACAAACGTAAATCTAATTGATGAAATCTGACGGTAGATAAAATGTTACCAGAATGGGAGGTGGGTGGTAGGAGTAAAGCATGGAGTGGGCCCAGTTGACTATGGTAGAAGACTGAGAATATAGTGGTGGTGAGTGTGATGTGGTAACATCTGAAGAATTATCAACCTATAGCACTCATACAGTGTTGTGTGTGTATCAATACCAGTGCAATATAAAATAATACTGTTTTAAAGAAGAATAACCTTTCAGGGGCCTCCCCTGTGGTGCAATAGGTTAAGCACCACACTATGAAGCATCCATAGTCACTGCAGCATGAGTTCGATCCCCAGCCAGGGAGGTGACGCACATGGCACAGCAGACCTCTCCTGTCTCACCCACTGCTCCCTTCAGCAGTGTATTTCAGTAGATCTGCCTGTTCTGCACTCCACTCTATCTCTGGTGAATCCTCTCACCCCCACACACACCTCTGGCCTGTACCCCAGTTCTTGTATGCATAAACCTTAAAAAAAAAAAAATAAGCCTTCACAGAAAGTCTAAAAACAAAGAACTGGAATTTGTTGCTCACAGACTGGAGGGTAGAAGTCTGAAATCGAGGTGTTGTTTCAAACTTGGAATAGACACAAAAGCATGAAAGTCAGATGAATAGCTAAATATTCCTAAGATCTTGTCAGCAGAAACTCTGAAGGATGGGTCCTTGTCTTCAGATAGCACACATCATCACTTTTGGAGGATTCTTTTAGAGTAGGAGACATCTAAGTAATTCTCTCCCTGTCCTTCTGCCAAGGTTTGGAGCTGAAAACTCTGCCCCCAGCTCCCTCATCCTGTCCTCCATCTCCACACCACAGACAAAGGTGACTTTCCAGTTCACAGTCTGGTCATGCTCCTCCACTCATTCCCTGTCTCCCCATGATCTTCAGCATAAATGTCAAACTCCTTATCCAAGCTAAGCCCTCTGGGAATCTGATATCCTTTCCCTCTAGTTTTATTCCCTGTCATTAGAAAAAGATATTTACATACTCATATACATATTCTACCCATCTTGTTCAGCTACAACCACACAAGTGTGATTATATTTCCACCAGTCTAGATGTCTTGCCACAGGTCTGATATACTCTCCCTACTCTACTCACCCACTTTCTTAAACTCAAATTGTCTTTAATGTGTATGCCCATCTAATTTAGGGATCTATACTAAAGAAATACTTGTACACAAGCACAGAGATAACTGCACAAGGATGCCCATTGCTTTAATTTTTGCATTAGAGAAAAAAAACAGGAACAACCCCATCAGCCAGCTGAATAACTTGAGTGTGCCTAATTCTGTGATCACAATGGATCTGATATATGATACCAGACTGGTATACTGGGGACTCCTGGGGGGCAATGAAAGATAAGTCTCTATACTGGGTGACCTCTCCTATAATCCTGAGAGAGTCTTAAAGAATGGGGCTAGAGGAAAGAGCTAGGACTTTAATGGTATTTGTGCATGACGGAGAAGTGCCCAGTGTCCCCAGATTTTTAAGGAGCACACTCTAAAAGGATTCCAGCCACCCACCACACAAAATTAAAAGAAGTAGACTTAGTATGGAAGATTTTTAACAAAATTAGTGTGCATAGAGAGAGAAGAAAGGGTATTCTTAAGTTTCCCATTAAAATCCCCAAAGTACCTATCCACTTGTAGGCAAATACCCAGCCAAGAAGCATCAGCCTGAAGCAGGGCCACTGGTGCCTGAAAACTTGTCACACTATAAAGTACCTTCTGGCAAGGAACCAGAAAGGGATTAGGCAGGTCCCAGAGAGCTGGGAAGGAGAGACTCAATTTCAAAATTAAAATACAAATCAAGAAAATGGATATTTGGTCTTTGCCAAGGACCAGGAGAAGCGTCTCCACATGTCTCTTACCCACAAGTCTCCTCCAAGTACCTCTTCCAAGTGTCTCTGTCATGTCTCCACCCATGTCTTCTTCTAGTCCCTAGGTGCAAATTAAAGCTGGAGAAATAAGAAAGACTGACCCACCTGCCTTCCATGTCATATAGGTCCACCTGGTCACTCAGCTCTGGCCCGATTTCCCAGTAGCTCCTCTACTCTGGAAGTCTGGTTCATGTCATACTAGAAGTTGTAGCCCAAGTAACTGCATCCAAGTGGATTGAGGAAAATGGTGCTTTCCATTCACAGAAGCGTATCTGTAACGATATCATAGATCCCAACTCCTGAACAGGGTGTTCAGCTCATAAAGGATGCATATTTGTGCTGTTCTTTCAGAACCAAAATTTCACTTTGTCACTTTCATTAACTAAATTGAAAATTATGTATAATTTTTACAAAGTAATACTGTACTTGAATGAAATCAATGCCATTAATGTTTCTGGATTAATTTGATTAGGAGTCAGAAAATCTGCATTCAAATTCTTAATCTGACTAGATCTCGAATTTGGAGCCAGTAATTTTGTTTAAGTATGTGAGCTGTTTTTTCCTCACTTGTGCATCCAGGGCATTGAACACATAATCTATAAAGTAACTTTGTTGTAAAGTTATAATGATTTATTCCTCTTGAGTCTTATGTAAGGTTGATAATAATAATTGCTTGTTTTTGCATTTTGGGACATCTCTGACTTAGTGGCCTAAGAAGAATTCAAAGCCAAGTATTTTAGCGGAAGCAAAACAAAATTTATATAGAGACAGGAGGAAGGTAAGCCCAGAGAGAGAGAGAGATCTAGGCAGGAAAAACCGGAGTGGGTTTTTACCCATCCTTGGATGTTACTGGTATTTTTGGGGATTCTGGGTTTTCTCTGGGCTAACTCCACCTCTGTCCTTCCCTTGGGATGGTAGAGCAGCTGGTTGTTTCGGCAGGAATTGTTTCATGGCCAACTCCAGCCAGTTTTGGAAAATTGCCAACCTGAGTGCTTCTTACTTTCCGAGGCTTTACTGACTTTCTGCCAATTCAAAGGCCTTGGTCTTTCTGACGCTATCATGCCTGTTCTAGGGGCACGGTTTGTTTTGTTTGTTTGTTGTTTGGTTTTGGCTTTTTAAAGTTATCTATTATTACTGATTATCAGGGGATAGGCATTGTTCTAACAGTCCTTTATATATAATCATTTTACACTTCATAACAAGTATATGAAATAAATACTGTTACCTCCAGTTTATGAAAAAAAGATAATGAGACCCCCCAAATTAAATATCTTGCCAAAAGTCACAACCAGAAAGTTGTGAAGTTCAAACTTAATTTCAGGCAGTCTCACCCCCAGAATCTATCATCTAAACCTTTCAGTTAAGCTACAATTAAAAGTCAGTCTTTCTATTGCTGCCTGTTTTAAGTATTCACAGTAATTTAACATTAAAGAAAGAAAGCTGAAGAGCCGTTTGGAAAAGTACATGCAAACTTGGGAAAAATGAATGTAGGAGTTCAAACGCAAAAGACAAGCCTTATTTAAAAAGTTTAAGCATTTTTTATAATTAATAATTTCTATATGCCATAATGTGACTACAGCTTCATATTCCTGCTTAGCAATGGCTAGGAAAAAAATCATTACTACATTTCATTCTTGTGCATTTTTTTCCTCTGGCACATATGGCACTGACACTTTCAATTTTAATTTCACAGATGAAAGAACTCGGTGTCATCTTCTACAACTGCAGCTGCCTTGTCTTAGATTTACAAAGGATATTCGCTTTGTATAGCTCATTAAAATTCAAGAGCAGAGTGCCTCAGACCTGGTCCAAGAGACTCTATGGAGTCTATGATAATGAAAAGAAATTGCAACTTCAGTTGAATGAAACCAAATCTCAAGCATTTGTGTCGGTGAGTTGCTTCCCTCTTTCTCCTCTCTTATTTCACCAAAGACCCTTAATTATGTTGGAACGTTCCAGTCTGATTGTGTGTTGGGTAAGCATTTACTAGGTTGGTCCCATCCCAGCCTTTGAAAAATTAAAGTGTCTCCACTTTGCTGCCTAATCATATGCTGTCCCTAATTACAATAACAATAATAAATTTTAATTATTTCCACTTACAATGGTGCTATCTAATTAGATTCATTTGGGGGAGTACTAGGGTTATGAATCTGTTACAAATGAAGATGACCCCCCTGATATTCTTCCCTGAGACTTTCAGTGGCAGGTGCCCAAAGGGCCACCCACACCTAAGTCTTCCGATATCAGAGCTTATTTTCAGTGCCCTGCAACTAAGGTTTTCAGACACATCCTAAGCTTTTGAACCCTTTGATGAAACAAACCTGGGGGAACTCCAGAACATAAAACAGACAAAATCAGAGTTGTAGTGCTTGACTGATATTGGAGGGCAGGAGGCACCCCAAGAGGATGAAGCTGCTTGCCCTCTTGATTATGCTGTAAATCACCTCTTCACCCAACCAGATAACCTCAGCTCACTTTCCCTATATCATCTACTCCTCCCTACTCACTCTTGATCTCTCCACACCTTCCCCATCCACCTCTTCTACCCACTCTTAGCCCTCACCCTCACCCACACACTATGTCACTTATCTTCTCCAGCTCCCCCTCCCTCCACCCTATGGCTCACCAGCACAGCTGTCCCTGCAGTGCCGCTGCAAACAAGTAGTGCAAATACCTGGGCCCACAGGCTCTGTTTTTCAAACTTTGAAGTGTTTAAGCCTCTTTTTAAATGCAGATTTGCAGTCCTCCCACTCTCATCTAGCATCTGACCTACTGAACAGGGGTGACACCTTAGAATTTTCATGACCTGAGTTCCTGAGTTGATACTGATGCTCAGAGAAACTTCTCTAAATGATGCTTCCAAATTAACATGGTTGTTTCTCCATTAATTGATATTAATGTTTTTATAGCAACAACTTTTCTGTCACTCTCCCTTTTGCCTACTAACTGAAAGCATGATTTGAAAATTTAGAAAAATAGCAGGAGAGAGAAAAGGGGCACCTGAAGTAATCCATTATAAATAACAATTCCACAAAAATATGAGAAGCAGAAAATAGACATTTTCATGAAATAAAGTTAAAACCCTACTTCTTTTAGGTATGAATGGAGACTCAATAGCATATTTTATAGAACATGTTACTATATTAACATTTTTTATAATAAATTTCATTTCATCTCAAAACAACCTAGTCTATAAAACAAGAATTATTCTCAATTTCAATATGAATAGCAGTAGCAAATTTGCCAAAAACAAAACAAGAAACCCTTAATCCAAATGGAAATAGAGTGATAAAACACCCAAGAGGTGCTTACTCAACCAAGCTGGTAACACAGACAGGAAGAAGCACGTAATGGATGAATTATAAATGAGCAAGTTTCATACAATTGATGAATATTGAATTTATGTTTTGGATCTTAAAGATAAGTGAACTTCATTGCTGCAGAAATTTAAATTCTGACCCTTATAAAGGAGTGGGTACATGTGACAGAGTCTTCCTTTATACATCCCTGCCTTAACATACCTACCACAGAGGGCATGGGCCCATAATTAAATCTACTAAAATACAAGGCCTTTGTTGTATTCTGGAGCAAATTATAAACTGCTTTTTATTAAATAGTTTACCAAGAAATAAGTTGTGGAACACTGTTTCAGTAAATGTTTTTAAATGTAATGCCTTCCTTTTCTATTTTTATTTATTTTTAACTTATTATTTTCTACTTTCTATTAAGATCAAGTTCTCCTTTGAGTTTCATTCAAAAGATTTTAATTGAACATATGTTTTGCTGAGGTATATAACATCTTAAAGGTATAAAAGAAAGTCAGAAAACCCCTTTATAGGTATTGGTATCATTTAAACAAAGAATCTTGATTTTACCACTATTAAAGCATTTCTTGTATTTTGAAAACCATTTGTTTATTGATCAACTTTCTCATTATGTTGTAAGGCTCTGAAGGTCATCATTGGTATGACTACCACCTCAGACAGGGCTCCATAAGAGCAGCAATAACTGTTATTAATTGTAAAGGTAATACAAATGTTCCAGGGTGGCCCATCAGTGCTCAGCCACTAGTGCCTTAGAGTAGATGCAAGCCCCAGACCAGGTCTCACATCACCCAGCTCTTCTCAGCAGGCCCTCAGCCACACCCAGGAAGTGTTTCCCACTGGTGCTTAGCCACCAGTGCCTCAGAGTAGACCTGCTCTCCAGGCTGGGCCACACAGGGCCTTATTTTATATCAGGGATCCTCAACAAACCTCCAACCTCCTGGCCACTGGATGCAGGCCCTGAGCCATACTTTCTGGGAGGGGTGAGGTCCCAGGGATTCAGCCTCTCAACCCAGTACCTCTCCCTGCCCTCCCAGCCTTGTTCTGGCCACAAGAACAAGGACCAGATGCATTTTGGGAGAGGTTCTAGCACCACCCCAGATCCTGTAAGAATCCAGTACCTGTGCCAACTATCATGTAAATGCCCAGAACAGTGAGAGAGAAGGACTCACACACAACAAAATCCTTAACTACAGAAGATCAAACAAAAAGCAAACAATGGAAAGAAAAATACACATAGCTAAGCAATCCTTCAGAGAAAAAAATACACCACAGAGAAAGAACAAATCCCCAGAAACCACATAGACATGGAAGAGATTCTTATCAGACATAGAATTCAAGATGGCCATGATTAAGAAGACTAAAGAATGGGAACAAAACAAAATGCAAAAAAAAAAAAAGAAATGAATGCTATGTGAAACACAATAAACAGAAGATCAAAACTGAAACTTTAAACAATAACAAAAATGCAGGAAGAAGCAGAACATTCATGAGAAAGCCATATAAGATCAAATGGAAAAATGAATCAGTGATCTTGAAATAAAAAAAAGAAGAAACATTGGGGGGGGGGGAGAAAAAAACGGGAAAAGTGTGAAGAAACACTTCAAGAATTATCTGACACCATGAGAAAAGGAAATATAAGAATCATAGGAATTTTCCAGAAGAAGAGAGAAGAGAATTGGCAACCTAGTTAGGAAAATAAAGGAGGAATACTTCCCAAACTTAGTGAAGAAAATAAACATGGAAATACAAGAAACAAAAAGGATACCTTACTACCTAGATAAAGGGAAAACTATAGCAAGACACATAATAATAAAATTCCCAAGAGTGCAAGACAAAGAAAAATCAATGAAGATGACGAGGTGAAAAAACAGATAATCTATAAAGGAACACCAGTTTGACTGACATCAGAGTTTTCTTTAAAAAACACTACAGGCAAGAAGAGAATGGAGAGATACACTTAAAATACTCCAGGAAAAAAAATGCCAGCCAAGAGTACACTATTCTACAAGAAATAAGGGCCTCGCAAAGAAAATCCTAAGGAGTTTACATCCACAACCGCGAGAAATATTAAATGAAGATTTAGGATGTGAACCAAAGAGAAGAAAGAACACATAGAACTGAGTAAGGAATTAAACAGAACCACAAAGCTAGGAGTAAAATGGCAGTGATGGACATTTACATCAATAAAAAGACACAGAGTATATTAGGAAACAGAATCCAACCTTCTGTTGCCTCTGTGTTCCCAGAAACACACCTAATTACCAAGGATAAACAGAGACTAAACAGAAAATGAGGGATGGGAAAAAACTCATCCTGAAAGCAAATGGCACCAAAGGAAGATAGGAACAGATATATTTGCATCAGACAAAATAGACTCCCAGCTTTAAAAAGAAACAAGAAGCTGTAAAGAATACTGTGTAATGATCAAGGAAACAATACAACAGGAGAACAAGATGCTCATTATATAAACTCATCAAATGAAGGAGCACCAAAATACATCAGACAATTACTATCAAATCTGAAAATAGACACCAGAAAAAATACATACGTGGCTGGAGACTTCAACACCCCACTATCACCAATGGAGAAATCAACCAGACAAAAATTAAATAAGGACATAATCACACTAAACAAAGAACTAGGCCACATGGGCTTAGCAGACATGTACAGAGTACTACATCCTCCCTCCAAAAAAAAAAAAGCTGAATACACATTTTTCCCAAGTGCACATGGGTCATTTTCAAGACTTGACCACATAGCAGATCACAAGACAAACATCAACAAATTAATGGATAGAAATCACACCAAGTATCTTCTATAACCATAAAGTCACTGAGCTACAAATGACAAAAAGAAAGCAAGGAAATGCTTTAACATGTGAAGGCTGAATATTACACTAATGAATGACCATTGGGTTTAATGAGGAAATCAAAGAAATTAAAAAATTACCTTAAAGCATATGATAATGGGGAGATATACTTTCAGAATGTATGGGGCATAGCAAAAATAGTTCTTAGAGGAAAGTATATAACAATACAACCCCATATTAAGAAACTAGAGAGCATTAAAACAAACTACCTTGTTTCTCATCTCAAGGAACTAGGAGGAAAAAATTTAAAAATCCAAAAGCCAGTAAAAGGAATAAAAATTAGCACACAAATAAGTGAAATAGACACAGAAAAATACAGTCCAAAAGATAAACCAAAAGCTAATTCTTTGAAAAAAAATGGATAAAACATTAGCTAGCCTCACTAGCAAAAAGAGAGAGAAAACTAAAATAAATGGATCAAAATGAAAGAGAATTTACAACCAATTTTGTAGAAACTCAGAGGCTAATAAGAAATCACTTCAAAAATTATATGCAAACAAATTCAAAAACCTAGATCTTATGGACAGAAATTTATACCTATACAATCACCCAAGAGTGTTTCAACGGAATACTACTCAGTAATCAAAAAGATAAATTAATGTCATTTGTTACAAGTTACATAAAATTGGAAGGGATTATTCTAACCAAAGTGAGCCAAAAGGGGAAAGATAAATAAATACCTGATGGTTCCAGTTATATGTGAACTGTAGAGGAACCAAAAAAAAGCATCAGACAAAGACAAATTGAAAGGCTAGACTTAAGCAGACCATAGGTCTGAGACACTCAGGAAGTAGTGAGAGAGGGAAGAGCACAGTGGAGTGTGGTGGAGGACTGTGGGCCCTTTGGTCGTGGAAAAACTATGGTGACCACAGCTGAAGGGAGAAACCTTATAGTGTGAAAAAATAAGCATGTTTAAATTTAAATAAATAAATAATAAATAATAAGCAAAAACAAAAGTTCCAGACTGTATACACTTTCCTGAGTAAAGTTTACCAAATATTAAGGCAAATTTATTTAATTTCAAGATCTTTGCTGTAAAAATACTTTAAAAAGTCTTTAATTTTTATACATTAACAGTCCCCCCAACTAAATTAACACCAAAAAAATACTTTTGAAGATCATAATAATTACCATTCATAAAATTAGATTTGAGGTGATTAATAGTTTGGCATGGTCAACTATAAATTTGAAGATATAAGATAAATATGGATTATTTCCAGTTTTGTTATGGGGCCCACAGATGATCGTGGTTAAATTCAATGTGGTTTCTAGTAACTTGGAACCAGATAATTTCAATTTTCTTACATTCCCCAATAAATAGAGGATAGGAATGATATTTGACTGAATTACTGTATTATTTTGTAGACTTTTTCAGAGCCTGGGACATTATGCATCTACTTTCCAAGATAAATATGAACTAGTTGAAGGTCTGTTTTTAACGATGTGGCTACTTGACAGATTTCATTTCTTGTTGTTCTTTGTTTGGTCCATGCACACAGTAGTCATCGTACTGAGATACCTGTGGTGAGCGAGGCAGACATTGAATAGGACTTGGTGCTGCTGAAGAGAATATTTCTCTTCAGAAACTCCACTATATATTAATAACCTTTCTAATCGCTTTATTAAAACATAATTTGCATACCATAAAATGTACCCTTTTTAAAACTATATAATTCACTGGGTACTATTATAGAAACAGAATTCTGCGATCACCCACCTTCTAATTTTAGAGTCTATCATCACCACAAAGAATGATTCCATACCCATTAGCTGTCACTCTCCATCTCCCCTTCCCTCAGTTCCTGGCAACCACTAATGTATTTTCTTATCCTAAGAATTTGCCTTTTCCTGGATACTTAATATAAATGGAATAATACAATATGTTGGCTTTTAAAAAATTTTAAGATTAATATTTTCATTTGTGCACAGAAGAACTGGGGTACAGGCCAGAGGTACAGGGGGTAAGAGGATTCACCAGAGACAGAGTGGGGAGCAGAACAGGTGGAACCACTGAAATACACTGCTGAGGGGAGCAATGAGCAAGATAGGAGAGGTCTGCTGCGCCATGTGGGTCAGCTCCTTGGGTGGGAATTGAACTCAGGCCATGGTGATGAAGTGCTCCTTAGGCTACAAGGAGGCCCAATATGTAGTCTTTTGCAACTCCACTTAGTATAAGATTTTTAACTTTTTACCTTTTTTTTTCCCCTGGACAAGGAGAAGCCTTGCAGAGATGCAGGGAGAGCAAGTGCTAGCACAGGATGGGCAGGCACCTCTGTCTCCTGACTGGGAGTGGTTGGAAATAAGCCTCTCCAGCAAACTGGACTCACTCCAGCACTGGGATCAGCACAGTACAAGCTCCTGACCCCCACACCCCAACCCTCAATAGTCATGTGGATATGAGGAAAGAGTCCTGGACTGGCTGTGGGCCGAAGCCCATCTCAGCTTTCTCTCTCCTCTGGGCCAGTGCTGAGCAGGCCCAGGTGAGCACAGTCATATAGTCTGTCCTTCACTTGAGGGGCTTCGTCTAACACCACAGCCTATAAGCTACTCCAAACTCATAAACTCTGTTATTGCCCAAGTCTCTATGGCCAGTCCCCTTTTCCTAGGTGGCCTAATCATCCAAGCGAGACCCCAAGTTTTACTGCCCCTTTCCAGAACTGGCAAAGTCTCACAATTGCCACAGAAAGGTTTGGAAAGTTCTGTTCCTCAGAAGCAAATCAGGGGGGTCCCCATGAGTGTGAGAGACACCCCAGCCATAAACTTATGGAAAATAAGTCACAGCAGTAGTCACTAAGGCCATGAACTGAATGAGTGCTCACTGTACCACACAGGGCGCTGATATTTCATCAACTCCTATCCTCATAAAAACATCAACAGCTCTACATTCTTTCATCTTCCAGGACACGGAGGCTCAGGAATAAACATCTCAGGCCCAGGCCCAGGCCCTGTGGGGTGTGTGCACTGCTGAGATCCAGAACTTGAGTAGCCTGACCCCGGCCTGTGCTCTGCCCACAATGGCAACCAGACCCACCGGGGACACAGAGGGTGGAAAACATGGGGAGTCAGACCCTTAGCCCAGCACCCCAGGCTTTCCTGGGAGCTCCATCACAGCCCACTGTGTGACCCTGGGCAGAGCACTCACCCTCCTTGAGCCCAGGTGTCATTACCTATGAAAAGGGGCTACTGTTAGTTACCTCACTGGGTCATCACATTACTCAACTGAGGCAATATTCCTAAAGCTATTGGCACAGGGCCTGATACCCAGAAAGTTTTCAACACACGGTTAAGTTTGTTAGGAGCAATCATCAGGGTCACCCCTTAGAGCCTGGAGTGCTTTTGTGGCCTCTAGGGCCACCTAAAATAAGTGACAGAACTGCTACAACCCTCTACAGTTTGAGGGTTGGGTGGGACTTCAGTATACCGTTTTTAAAGTTCATTATGTTGTGGCATGAATTAGTACTTCATTCCTGTCTATGTCTAGTATTCCTTTGAATGACTATAACACACTTGTTTATTCATCTACCAGCTGATAGACATTTAGGTTTTTCTGCCTTTTGATCATAGTGAACTGTTTGTTGTTCGAAACCTGTTCTTAATTCTTTTGGATTAACATTTAGGAGTATAATTTTTGGATAATATAATTATACTCTATGTTAAATGATTTGAGCAACTAGCAAATGATTTTCCAATCTGGCTACACCATTTTACAATTTCACCAACACTAAATAAGGATTTAAATTTTCCCACATCTTTGCCAAGTCCTTTTTCAAAGGTATGATTTATAAATATTGTCCCTATGGTGTGGATTATGTTTTCATGCTTAATCATATTTTAATATACATCCTGGGCATAAAGTAGGGATGCTTAAAAACTAGGAATTTGTTAGGAAGTAAATCAGAAATTTGGTTAGTGGGTATTTAAATGCAAAACAAGTTAATGCATATATAAGGAAGAAGCCTAGATTATCCAGAAACAAGTTAAAAAAACCATCACAGAGCTCGAGTACAGAAAGGGATATATATTTCTCCTTCTACTTTACTAGGAAACAAAGGAGCATACAATACAAGTACAGAAGATTAATTCTGAAATCCTAGAGAGAAAATTAACAGAATTATCTCTAATTAAACAGTTGGAACTAATGAATGCCCTCTGCCAGATCAGTAGATTATTCTTTGTTTTTTTTAAAGCCCTCTTACATTGATTTTCTATTTAAAATTACTATGTAAATAGATAACATTTAAAACATTTGGTTGTTGCTTATTTGTTTATACCTAGACCAACCATTTTTAAGGCACTCTTTTTTTTTTGTAATTTAAAATAATTTTATTAGATGTTAATTTACTTTTTTTTTATTATTATTAGTTATATTTGACATCATTTGTAGTCCCCAGGGGGTACCCACCACCATTTCACCCGTGCACCATCACCTCAGTCCC
>JAGFMF010011770.1:229832-340713 GCA_019455555.1 Galemys pyrenaicus
AGGGTTTTCCAAGTATATTATCATATCATCTGCAAATAATGATAGTTTTACTTCCTCTTTTCCTATTTGGATTCCTTGTATGACCTTTTCCTGTCTTATAAGGCACTCTTTTCAAAGGTGAAAATGCTGGAATACCCAGTGAGAACCTCCAAGTCTTAAAGCGGGGTGGGGTGAGGGCTACTGATGCAGTCATGCACTCTCTTAACAAATGTGTGATACATTCGCATGGGCTCAGCATTGGCTCAGGTGTTGAGAATACAGGAATCATGGCAGGCAAGTGCAAATAAAGATCTGCTCACACATATGGTAATACCTACAACAAAACAACTCTAATCAAGTGGAGGTCCAGAAGCCACAAAATCTCCAGCACTTATGAATTTAAGAAGCATTTTCACATTCTTTCCACAAATATTTAGTAAGTAATTAGCATGAGCTAAGCATGGCACAAGATGCAAGAGCTATACAACCAAGCAACTCACAAATTGGTAGAGAAACACGCAGAACCAGTGAGTGCCATACAACAGAACATGTGCAAGAATGAAGTTCCGCAAAGCAGAGATCTTTTGTGATCACTGATGTGTGTACCACACGCCCAGATTGGAGCCCTCCTGCAGCATGGCAGACACTTTGTAATCAGGAAAAGCAAATGGAAGCAAGCACAGAAAACACATACTGATCCAAGGCAGGAGTCGCAAGCCCTTCTCTAGCTTAAGTCTCAAGGCAAACCAGTGCGAAAAGTATCTGCTGTAATTATTATTACTCCATTAAGAACTGAAGGTTCAGAAAGTGTAATCAACATGGCCAATATGCTGCAAATTACAAATGCTGGGCCCTGGTCTGTGTCACCAAAGGCACAATAGTCAAACTTGTAAAATAATAGCAAACACATACACCAACAACTCTGTCAAAATCCAGTTTGAAAATCCTCAAGAATGTGCAGGCAATTCCTAACTGAAACGAAAGCACAATTTAAAGTTGGGCACATTTAGTGTTGGACACAATACAGGGGCTCCTACCTGGAGCTAAGATCCTTAGTATCACCTTGTTAAGGAGATACTAAGATACTGAGAGTGGAACCAATATTGAGGCCATTAACTCACTTGAATATTTAATGTACTAATGGCAATAGAAAAATGTGTAAACTGCTGTCCTTTAAAATAAAGCTAATAACAGTCTAGCAAGTAGGATGTGGCAAATGCGTGTTGTTAAAAATGTAAATATACTAAATAGTGCAACAAATACAGAGAAGAGAGAAGTAGCCTTTGGTTAAACAAGTGCTCATGGGACTGGGTTATTCCAGTTTGGGGACAGTGTACAGAGCCACTAAGGCAGAGAAACGGGAATGTCGGCTCCTGGAGAAACGTGGATAGCTTCCTCCCTAATGAGATCAGACTTGATTCTGTTCCCAAGAGACCAGGAGTCCTGATAACATATGTTTGTTTTTTAAACATCATGGAGACAAAGAAGTGAGGAAGCTAGAAAAAGACTCTAGTGCCTGAATGGCAGAAGTATCAGAAGAGGGAAGAAGAGAGTAGCAGAAGCTCCCTATCTCAGTGACAGATGGAGAATGCATAAGCCTGAGTCCTATGGAAAGAATCTTTGGTTTTCTTCTTTGAAAATACTTGAAAACTAGGCCTCCCTGGGCGTCCCTGGTGGCACAAGGGGTTAAGTCTGAGCACTATGAAGCTATCAGCAGCCAGTGCAGCATGAGTTCAATCCCCAGCCAGGGAAGTGACCCACATCATGCAGACCTCTCCTGCCTCGCCTGCTGCTCCTCTGAGCAGTGTATTTCAGTGGATCCTCCTGTTCTGCTCCCCCACTCTGTCTCTAGAGTGAATCCTCTTACCCCCCCTACACCTCTGGCTTACACCCCAGCTCTTATATGCATAAATAAATAATTCTTTAAAAAAAATACTTGAAAGTTCATCTCATCTTCCTTCCAAAAGAAAAAGCTCATCCTGCCCCTCACCTACAAAGATGGCTTTCTGGGTAGGGACACAGGAAGTGAGGGAGACCTTCGGCATGCTCCTTGCTTGGGCCTCCCACAGCTCCATCTCGTGAACCTCTGAGCGAGGGTAGGGCTTCCCATCAGCATGGTGTATGTTGCTGTTCCAGAACTTTTGGTGAAAGCTCCTGCGCACTCAACACTGTTGTTCAGACAGTTCAGGAACTGTTTGATCAACTTTTGGGTATTTAGCTCCCCTTGCCTTATTTGTTTTCTTATACTTGTCATAGCATATTGTTTCTGAGTAAAACAGGAGCTTTGAAAAAACACCAGTTTTAGTCTTTTCCAGTAGAAAAATGATGAAAAACTCTAAGTCCCTAAAAATTCTAAGTATTTTCCTTTCTAAGCAACTTCATCTAAAATACCATATTTTTATAAAATGAAAACTACCTCCAGTAATGTGAAAAATGCCTCAAGCATAATTTGCCCATTTCTTCATGTTAAGTTTTCAGAATATCCTTCTTTCCTGGCTCTCCTGATGAATTTGGGTATCTCAATCACTCATTCAAGGGTTTACCCTAGAATTGTGTATAACCCCTTTTTAACAATTAATGGTCCTTTTCTCGACATGATAAAATATTTAGAAAAAAATCCCAACTTTCTTAGATTGTGTGTCTTGAATATTTTCATTTCCACATCACTTTTCAAACAAAATGATCCTAGGGTAAAATGCTTGCTGTCTATATATGCTTGTATTACATGATAATGTCAGAGAAATTTAACAACAATGTATGACAAGGATATACAAGGCAGTGGCTTAAGTTTAGGACAGGATAGATACTCTGAAAATCAAAGGTTTGTATATTGAAGACAAGAATTACCTCCCCAAACAGACTGAAAGGATAGTATTTAAGACCTATCACACCTACATGCTGCAACTTTGATGGAAAATATTTTTGCCTAATCGCAAAACACTTGAAAGTATGTTCGCAAAAATGTAATTGAAAGTTGAGATCTAGTGAAACAAATGCAACAACATCATCAAAAAAAGAAGTTCAAGAAGACAAAAAATAATACTTTGAAAGTTTGTTTTTTGTGTCTTCACAGAATTCCCCTAAACTCTTTTGCCCTAAAAATAGAAGCTTTGACATAGACGCCATCTACAGCGTGATAGACGATGCCAAGCAGTATGTGTACATTGCCGTCATGGACTACCTGCCTATCTCTAGCACAAGCACCAAAAGGTCAGTGACTTCTCAACCTCCACTTTGAGCCCGGTCACCAGGGTCAGGTACTAAAATGAGAACCACAGGACAAACCACCCTGGACAGTGAGATGTTGCCAGGTTGAATTAGGTTGTACCATTCAGATTCTCAGTGAGTCCATTTTAAGAACTCAGGGACTCACATTATAGAAGTATCTCAGTAGTTTACATTATAGACATAAAAGTAAATTAAAAATGAATGTTATATTGCTTTCACCTTGAAAATCACTTGCAAATTTCAATTAAACATTATTTGAGAAAGATAATATTTGGGAAAGGAACACATTCACGTCATCAGAAGGTCATGGTGAGATTAAGCAGCCCTGGCATGATTTTCTGTAAAGGAGGCACCACTTTCTTATATTCATATCAGTCTTCACTAAATGCTAAACTTTTTAATGTCTTTTTAAACATAAGGGAGAAAGTAACCTAAAATGTGGTGTATGTTCTCAGAAAATCCATCTGTTTCTGTGAAGAATAGAGCCTTTTAAAATTAGAGATTTTTTTTTTAATAACTCATCATTATTTAAGTGTGGAAATACTTGGGATAAATCTGAGGCAGAGAGCAATGGATAATGAA
Organism: Galemys pyrenaicus; assembly: GCA_019455555.1. Lineage (NCBI taxonomy): Eukaryota > Metazoa > Chordata > Mammalia > Eulipotyphla > Talpidae > Galemys > Galemys pyrenaicus. The sequence goes on from JAGFMF010011770.1 coordinate 233,622, forward strand.
ATAAAGAAACTGTGGTACATATACACAAGGGTACACTACTTAGTATTAAAAAAGATGAAATCTTGTCTTTAATGACAGTACAGATGGAACTTGAGGTGATGACAGTCAGTGAAACAAGTCAGAAAGTGCGAGATAATTACTGAACTGTTTCACTCATTTGTGGACTATATAACCAAAGAAAACAAACTGGCAAAGCCTGGCAAAAATAAACTACTAGATTCTGTGAGAAATATGATGGTTACAAGATGGAGAGGGAGCAGGGACAGAGAATGTAAGTGAAGAGAGTGGTGGCCCTGGAGCTTTTGTGGTGGGTGAGGGAAGCAAGCATACATGACACCAGGGGAAGATGTACTCCCAGAATTATAGGATTTTGTAAAGAATCATAAATGAAAACAATGAAATTTGATTTATTTAGGCAGAATTCTGACGAACTCTTGGGAAATTCATAAATGCCATAACTGGTTATGCCCCAATTTTGCTTTCTTGGAGAAAATGCAGAGATTTGAGTCTTTGTAACAAAGTTATGAATAATCCATTTAATCCAGGAAACATTTTCTGGGATTATAAAATAAGGTCTTTATAATTTGGAAAATTACAATTTCAAAATAGCCATTTACTGAGGCGAAATGATTAAGTGTGCCCTATATTGCTTAAATATATTTCATACTGCCAACCTCCCATGTGCATAATATCTAACTTCTTTATGCAAATAGCACTGTAAGTCATGTTTCTTCCAGAATGTGATTGCTCCCAATGATAGTCAGAAAGCATTTTAAGCTGGAATATTTACATTATTAAGACAGTTTTACTTTGAAATGTTGTGCAGTTTGAACACCTGTGGATTTTTTCCATAAAATTTCATATCTTCTTTATTTTCTCCTTTTTCATGTTTCTCCCATTTATTGTTTGTTTGGTTTTAGATTTAACTTTGGAATTTGATATACTTTGGGAAAATTTTGAAACATACAGACTGTTTGGAAGAAATTTGTATAGAGAATCTACAATATCTTAGAAACATAAACATTAGAGAAAACTAAGAGAACATTAAAGAACTGGATCCCAACCTGAAACTTTACATTTTGGCTATTAACCAACCTTTTGAGCTATTATTCAAAGAAGAGTTCTTGTGTTGTACTTTTAATATTTCATATCTGTAAGTGTCTTTAAAATTCTACATGCAAAGTCATCAGAGACATAAAAAGTTGCTCAAACATTTGGGTTATAATTTAAATCTTCTCAACTATTTGAATGAATTTTAAAAGTCAAACTGTTTTCTTTATATCATCTGAAGGAAATGTTTCAGGAGGGAACGAAGCATGAATCATCAAATATAAGTGTGACTTAACTTGTACCCTGTACTCTGCCAAATATCAAAATGAAAGAGAAAAATTCACAGGTTTCCAAATTAGAAATGATTGATAGCATATTTGCACACTCACAAATACACACACACATACATATCCTTTAGCAACGGTGTTAAACATAACTTCTACCTTTCAAAGAAATAAGAAATTAATGGAAAATGATATATGGACAAATAAATGCTACGTAAAAATATCGAAAGTTCTATTTCATTTCTTCCTGATTTATTAATCAAGCTCTATTTCCTTAAGTAATTCATTTATTTAGGTCTCAGTTTAAAGTTGTTCATTATGTATTTCCTCATACTTATTTCTGAAGTCAATAAATGTATGAATTACTAATAAAAATGTAGTGCCATTGGTCTGTTGGCTATAAAAATTTAATATTCAAAAAATATTTATTCGGCACTCTATAAAAGTGATAAAGTATGAACAGCATGTGATGCCAGGAGCCTTATCTAATAAGAATGCAGAATAAGTTATCATTACACAGTGAAGTGAATGGAATGATAATTGTACGTATAGAATGGGATACTCAGTAAAAGGGCACCTATGGCAGTTCTAAGTTAGGGGAGGCTTATTGGAGGAAATGCTACCTGAACTGCATTTTGAAATATACAGGAATTAGTCAGAAAGGTGAGAGAAGGGGGTTTCCAAGAAGAAGGAACATGGCAAAATTTCAGAGGAAAAAATAACACGGCACGTGTCAGAATCTGTCACAAGGTCAGAGCTGCAACTTAAGGCCTAGGTAAAGTGAGGAGAGGTCAGAATGGAGAGAAGGCAAAGACCCACAACAGGAGGACCTGCCTACTGGGAGCCTTGAGACTTTCAAGTGCCCCAACTGCTTGGAATCAGGGGTGATATGCTTTAGGCTGTACTATGGTGGTTGCAGAGATTGTACTTGACAAGGACAAGACCCGAGGCAAAATAACCACTTTGTAACTGTTTCAGTGGCCTAGGTTGGGACCACAACTAGGGCAGTTTTAGGAAGCACAGAATGAAGGGAGGCTATTCCAGGAATATTATGAGGGATGTGAGGACCTGTAAAAGAAGAGCAGACAGAAGACTGCTTCCCAGGTCTTTACTGTGATTAGAAAATGAGATCTATGCAAAGTAAGAAAGGCTATAAGAAGCACGGAGATTATATGTTAATTATATTTCAATTTTTAAAAAGTAGGGATGTTAAGCAAGTTCATGAATTTGAAGTTCTTATAATGATATACATCTTCAGATCTATAGAGATTTTATAAAGCCATATAAAATATAGTCTGCAGAAGAAGAGCATGGGGATGTAAATTTGGAGCTCTTCAGACTACAGAAGACAGTACATACATGAAGCCTCAGAGGAGATGGCACCTTAAAGGCAGAATGGGGAAGATGCTGGAATCTTAAGTGAGCACTGATATTTAGAGGGTGAACCCTAGAACGGATAAAGACACACTTCTAGAAAGAAGGGACAGAGCAGCAAACCAAAGATCTTAGAGGTATGGAATCAATTTTCAAGAAGCAAGTTTTAAAAGTAAAACCACAGATAGCCAACATGCACATGAAAAAAAAATAAAAGCTCATCATCATTTATCATCAGGGGAATGAAAATCAAAACCACAATGAGATAACCATCTCATGTCCTTGAAACAGTCATATCAAAAAGACCAGAGACTACAAGGATGTTGGTGACGACATGGAAAAAAATGAACCATCTTATACTGTTGGTGGGAATGTAGATTCGTTCAGCCCTTATAGAAAACAATATATAGATTTCTCAAACTATTAAAAATAAATCTACCACATGATCGTTCACTTCTAGATATTTCTATCAGTTCACTTCTAGATATCACATAAAAACACTAGTTTGGAGGAATATGTGCACTTCTATATTCACTGCAGCACTATTTACATTAGTCAAGCTTTGTAAACCACCCAAGTGCCTAAAGGCAGATGAGTGGGTTAGGAGGATGTGGTATATACACACAATGGAATACAACTCAGCTATTTAAAAAAAAAAAAAAAGATAAACTCTTGCCACTTATTAACATGGTTGGACCTGAAAGAGATTATGCTAAGAGAAATAAGGAGAAAGAAGTTGTCACTTATATGTAGAATATAGAGAAATAAAAAGGGTGTTAAATAAAACAAAACCAATAACAAACTCTAGAGAGGGTGGAGAGCAAAGTGGGGAGGGAGTACAACGGACTGTGTTGAAGGACTTCCAGTGTCTTGGTGGTGGGTGTGATCCTATACCCCTAAATCATGCGTGTTGTAAACTAATGCTACCTCAATTTAAAAAAAAAAAGTCACAAGGAACTATCAGCAGAGACACAGGTAAAACTAAATAATATCCATTAGGTTTGGCAATTGGGATATCATTGCTGACTTGGAAAAGATTTGCAGAAGAGCAGGAGGCTGGAGGTCAGAGGCAGTAGTCTGAGGAGCGAACACAAGGTGAGGTAGTAAAGTCAGAAGTTCTAGACTGCACTGTCAAGAAGTTTTGTTCAAAGGAAGAGAGAGGTTTTGTACCAGCCACAGGGCAATGCAGAGTCAAGGGAGGGATCTCCGAATGGGAGAGATTTACAGTTCTGTTTTGTGTCTTTGCTTTTTCTCAAATTACAAGACCAGAGGAGGAGAAGTTAAAGATATTTTGAGGAAGGAATGATTAGCAAATTCACTTGCAGCTGGTCAAGTGGCCAGCCTGCGGGACAGGGGCAGGTTTGGGTCTGATAGAGAGGAAGCTGCCTTATCCTCTGAACATGGATGAAAAGGAAGAAGGGTGCATCCGGCTATGGGGGTACAAAAAAGACCGGGAGCACAATTTTGTGAATGAAGAAAGAAGTAACTTTCTCTGGAGTGGACAGTTTAGGATAATTACAGAAGGTCAAACTGATTCAAAAGAAGCCCAGGACTGGGAATGGTGTTGAAAGTCCAACATGAATCTGTATTTGTTCTACCGACATAAGACAGGTCATTTTTTCCAGTAGTCCTCAGCTTTGTGACTATAGAACTAGACAAAGGAAATTATAATCCAAGGTTTAGATTTTGCCAAAAGCTAGAAGAGGTGAGAGTGAGCAAAGTCCTGTGATCTTGATTGAGATTAGATGGTCAAAGAAAGGAGGCCAGGAGGACCTGGTAGAGCAGGAAAGGGTGCGAGGATCATGGATCTTGGGCATGAATGTGTCAAAGAGCAGGCTTAGTGCAAATATGAGAGTGGGGAAACATGAAGGACTGCAGGCTGGGTCAGATATAAAGAGGAGACTTTCAGAGGCCATGATTATGAAACTGATATGTTAGGGAATTGAGTAATATGTCATTAGTGTGACTAGTGAATTGTCCCAGAATCAGGGGAAGTTTTAAATAAATAAACAGGTCTACAAATGACAGAATGAAAGGAGAGTGAGTTAAAGCCTGTTCTTAATGATAGGCAAGTATTTTATTTGTTCGTTTGTTTAATGTAAGAGGTGACATTTTTAGAAGTAACATTGTGTGTATTGAGGGATGGAAGTTTCACCCCACATCCTAAATCAAATGGGCAGATTGTTGCTGAAAATATACATAATGACTTTAGAGAAGTTGTGACCTTAGGAAAGACTCTAGTGAAGACAAAAGGTTAAAGATTCAAGAAAGAGATTGAGCCTATAGGGGAAACTGTCTTGAGTGGCAGGGGCCTTGGTCAAGATAGAGGAACCTAAGAACCATCTGGAAATAAGAGCTCAGAAACCCAGCGAAGAAACACATTTTGGGGGCACTTATCAATGAAGAGAAGTTTGAATGGCATATGGAAGAGAGGCAGTGTCCAAGCCACCTAATTAGAATTTTGTTAGAAAGTTTGTTCTTAGTCCACCAAAGTCCTGAGGCTCTCAGGTTTGGCTAAGATGCAACGAGAGTGGCAAAGAGTAGTGGTCAGGCTGTCTCTGTCCTTGACCCACAAATTCTGGTGGTGGAGACTTCATTTTAGGCAAGGACATATCTCAGCAAAGCATTTTCTCTTGTTTCCCTAACTTTAAGAGGTTTGCATTTTTCAGCATATCCTACAAGATTATTGATGTATTACAGGGCAAAGTAATGATCAGATTAATAGTATATAGCTACACAGTTCAGGAAGTTTATTTTCCAAAACTAACTTATTGTCTTTATTTTTATCTATATGGATCTTATTTCTATAGGACATACTGGCCAGACTTGGATGGGAAAATAAGAGAAGCACTAGTTTTGCGAAGTGTGAAAGTTCGACTCCTCATAAGCTTCTGGAAGGAAACTGATCCCCTTACATTTAACTTTATTTCATCTCTTAAAGCTATTTGCACTGAAATAGTCAACTGCAGTTTGAAAGTTGTAAGTATAATATTGACTGTGTTGTTAAAAAGAGTTTATTCTTTTCACACAATTATGAATGCTGTAAGCATATACATACATGTAAGCTTTCAGTAAGAACCAGGATAACAATCTTTTACAGTGAGAAATAAAAAAAAAAAGCTGTTTTCCAAAAACAACGTACAAAAGTATGAAAACCCAAGTTTTCTGGTGCCATTCCTGTTTCGCCCTCTTTCCACACAGTCTCTGTTGTATCCTCTCTGCTTTGTTGGAACTGCTCCTCACCAGTTATTCTTGTTTCTAGTGTGCCCTGCAGTTGCAGCCTGCACCCAAACAGTCTCTGCCAGTCCTGACATCCCCTAGACTGGGTTCCTGTACTTGCTCCAGTTCCCATGGGCTACGTGTTCATCTGTCTCTTCACACCTTGATAGTGGCCAGATTAGAAATCTCTTGTATTTTAAATGTACTTAGTTCATCTTTGACTTTCTCTGGTGTTCCTATCTATCACCCTCCTCCTCTCCACCTGGCCTCTATATATGTCATTCCTTCTACCTACTACCCTCTTCTCCATATTTATTTATTGCCCACTAATCTTTTGGGTCTCAACTTCAATTTCCACTGGAGTCACTCAAAAAATGTACACTGAGACTCTGCTATGTGCTGGGCCCTCTTCTAGGAGATGGGGCTGTCACCACACAGCATTTAGGGTCCCAGTTGACAAGGGTTCCACCCTCAACTTTGGCACATGGTTTCCAGTATTGCCCTGAGCCTCCATATCCCAAAGTCAAACAGGACAAGAGAGAAATAGGAGCAAACACTATGGATTAAGTGGTGTACTCGCTTAGCCTTCACCCCACTGCCCAGAAATCATTCGCCTGGATATATTTAATGGCAAAGGAAGCTTATGAGTTTGTGCTGTTTCCAAGGTGATGGAGGAACAAGTTTGTGAAGCATCACCTCTATCCATTTTATTTTCTTCCCACATAGAGACCACTCATCCCCCACTCCCACCCCAGTCACTGCACAGAAAATATGTGGACACCCCATGATGTAAAGACTGAATATAGCATTTCACAATTCAGTGACAGAAATTAAAACCAACAACAACCCCCAAAAGTCAACCAGAAGATTAAACTTACCTCTTTCCCCACTCAACAAGGGGAGGATAAGGACAGTAAAAACCATACAGAAAAGACAAGACAAGGAGACCCAGAGTGATCACAGCAATTGTGATATCCTTCTAGGTACGTGTTACGAAGTTCTTGTATTCCTGCCTGTTCAAATCAAGGACTAACTGCTGTTTTTAGGCATGGAAAGTTAAAGAGTTTTTGGTTTCTTTAGAAGAGCAATTTTCTCAGAAGTAGTCTTCTGATCTGTTTGCTTTAGTCACCTTTATGCACCAGTCACTGCACTCTGCACCTTCTTTTTTTTCTCTTTCCAGTTATTGCTTCAGTCAGGCCATCAGAATTGGGTGAAAAGACCACACCAATCATAATCACACGAGTTATCTGGTCTTGTGGCAGGACTGAGTCTTAACTGGATTCACTCACCAAATGGAGTTTTCAAACTGGTTTTCTATATCAACTTTTCCAGTTATTTAAAATACCAAATTTCTGGTCTATTTTCTCTCATAACTGCCTGCAGAGCAGCAAATCCTGACTTTCTGAAACACTAGTAATAACCTACAGATGCTACAAACATATTGTTTTCCAATCCCTGCCCTACGACCAAAGATTCAGAGTTACTTGGTCTTCCTTTCAAATAAACGCAGGTTATACTTTTATCAAAGACTCTTGCCACTGCACGACATGGGCCTCCAGCTTTCCATCCTGCAATACCAATTTACTTACTGGCCGCTGCCCTTTGGGTAAACCATTGCTACATCATTTATTAGCTTTTATGATTGCTGTGCAGAACTCCACTCACAATGCACATAGTGCATGCTTAGTATTTTTAAAACAAGTGAAAGAATTTGCTATATTTCTGAGTATATACAATTCACCAGGCACTGAGCTAAATATTTTATGCGTATTATTTCATATTCACAACTACATTATGAAGCAGGTACTTTCCCCATTTTATAGCCATGGGAAATATCTAGAAAGCTTAGAGAGACTAAATAGCCTCTCTCCAAGACATGAGTTTGTGTTATAGCAAGATTCACATACAAGTTTCCTAATGCCAGAGTTGAGCTCTTAAAATTATGCCCCCATGAACCTCTGCATATAAAACACACACGGAAGTTACAAATTACTTTTTTGTCTATTCTACGTATTGTAAAAAACATCATATAGTGCATGTGCTAAAAATGTAAGAAGCTACACATTTGTGTTTTATCGTGAGGATCAACAAAACCATCAGATAACATTTTTAATTCATTCTTGCCATTAAAATCATCTAAATTAAAATCATTAACAATAATTAAAGAAATCTAAAATTTACTGTTTCAAAAGAACAATGTTTCTCACATATATTTTCATCTTAATTTCCCTAATATTCCTGTAATGTTGAGGGAAATAGATAACTTTTCTCTCTTTAAGTACAGAATGACAGACCCCTAAAAATGAGGGTATGTGCTCTGGATTGGTTGTTTATGAAAAATTTGCTTGGAAAAAGTTGGTTGCTGACTCCACAATCAAGTTAGCCCTAAGGAGGACAGTCCTGGTAGGGTCAGATGTCAAAGCATTAGAATAAAGACAAGACTGACACTGCAGAAGCAAAGAGGAGAGTGTCTTGGGCCTAAGACACTGTCTGTTGAAATCCCCAGTGTGACCTATTAAGTGCTTTCATTTAAGACTTGCAAGAAATTGCAAGGAAAATAGAATCCATCATTTTAGCCTCTCTCGTACTTACTCAGCTGATGTTTTTTTCAAACGCTGGTGGTCACAATTATTAAATAAACTGAGCATTAAGAGGTCACTGATGGAAATTTCATAAAACAGAGACTTCAATCTTCATTAAGCCAGTTCATATATTTCTCAGCAGTAAGACTAGGTAGAAAAGAAGGTATGGCCCCAATATCTATGACACAGATGAGTCTTTTGAAAAAAATTGGCAACAAGACTTTGCATAAAGCATGTCTTCAGGAATTTGAAGCACAAATAAAAAACAGTGACCTAGGAGAGACACAGTGAGCCTCTGTCCTTAAAGGAGAAGGCACCCTACCCTTGGCTTTGTGGGTCTGTTTGTGAAGGGGGCTCATTAAAACAGACTGCAAGACACAGACACAAAAGATGCCCCAATCAGCTGGAGTTGACTCCTTTGAGGGGGGGGGGGGGTCTTTTTAAAGAAATTAAAAAATCACTTTTAAAGTGTCTGCTGTCACCTAAAGTATACAATATGTCAGTGAATAGGATATGACTTCTGCTGTCATTTTAGTTTCCATAAAAAGCTGGTTTCTGTCTTTTGAGACATCTTTGGTTTCCAACAGCAAATGGATTCTCAGCAAAGCCTCAAACTGTGATGCAACCCTGACTTAAATTAGGATGTATACTTTATTCTTTTTTCCATCCTGTCTTGATTTTACAATAATATCTGCCTTAAAAGGAGATAGTCAAAGCCTGCGGACAAGAGAGTGACTGTTCTGTTACTCAGCAGTGGATAGCTGTAATATTCACATGTTCTGACAAATATGTGACTAAGATGTACAAGCACTCACAGGACTTTAGATCAGTGTAAAGAGTCCACAAAGGCTATGTGTGAGCCCTGCAAGCCAACACAGATTTTGCAGAAGACAGGAGCCGAGGAAATAAGGTTATCCAGGCAGAACTGCCTACATCTATGGTGATACAGCCTTGCAAGAATGTTTGCCTGTGTCATGAGGCAGACAGTTCTTGGGTAGTAGATTTTGACCTGTGCACCATTAGTTCAAGGGTTCTGCAAAACATCACCTTGTTGACCACCAAGTTTATTGCCCCTTTCTAACCTTGTGGAGAAAGAGAAGAACTACTCTTATTTCCCAAAACAAAATTTGAAGCACTTAGAGTTTTAAAATGATATTTCAATTTCTAGATATCATCTTTTCTCTTTGTCACTTTCCCCCTTTATTTATCCATGACTCCACAGCTGTGAGAAATTCAGAGAGATTCCATGCAGTTCTGAATATGTTCAAGATTTTCCTGTGTGGAGAGGACTTGAGATCCTCACCTTTCTGATCTTTTCCCATGAGCTGTCATAATTTAAGCCTTATCTAAGCATTCACCAATTTCAATAGAATCCTGAGTCACAAGTTTGGCAACTTCCAGGTGACAGACCCTCTCTTTTAGTTCCATCCACCCTGGAATGATATTTTTCGGGTCACATTAAAATTGAAATTCAGGATTCATGATTTGAAGTTGTAATTTTTTTTTTTTTAGTTGCCTAGGTGTTTAGATGGAAAGTATTTGTTCCTTTAACAAAATCTCTTCACCTTTGCAAATTCCCAATTTAATATGCTAGTCATTGACATGGATCTGCTGTTTCTTCTAATTTATGCAAGATTCAGAAACAGTCATTCAGTTCATTGGCATGCTTGACAGAAAACACCCCAGGCTGACTTCATATGCCAATGCACACTGATGAAAAATACAATGAAAATTAAACAATCTTCTGGCTCTCACCCTGATGAAAGAATGACTTTTGTGTTCATATTGTAGCTTAAAATTGTTAATTATAGGCCTGAGTAAGCATGTTCATTTTCTTTCTTTTCACCTCCATAGATTTAAGAACAAAAATAACTTCATCTATATGAAGTAACAAGGTGTGGTTTTAATAATCCATTAGCAGGCCTATTATGGATATTTGGATGATAAACACTTTTTGCTCCTCATCAGTCAACAATTTTCTCTATTCTCCTGTTTTGCTTACTTTTTTTTTTTTTTATCTTACAGAAATTTTTTGATCTGGAAAGAGAAAATGCCTGTGCCACAAAAGAACAAAAGAATAACACCTTTCCTAAATTAAATCGCAACAAGTACATGGTGACGGATGGTGCAGCTTATATTGGTAGGTGTCAGGGCTGGAAGATTTCCTAGGAGGGCATGTAGATGGGTTGGCCCCACTGCTCTTCCTTACCCCTTCCCAAGCAAACACCAGCTTGCAGATGACTGAAAGTAGAGACTGGGGCCAAAGCGCTCTTCTACAGATTGTCCCCTCTACGGCTTGATTCATATATGGGGAGACCACCACAGAAGATGACTTTCCATAAACGTTTGTCAGAAATTCTTTGATCCTTTGGCCCACTTAATAGGAGAGGGAGTGAGAGGCTCACCAATGGTGAGTCCTGGCACATCACAGTGCTCATTCCCAAGCACCAGAGCCGGCGTGTTGAAAGGCGCAGAGAGGCAGATATTGTGAGTTTAGTTCCACACAGATACTTAGATCCTGAACATATTTTATCCACCCAGGCATGTTTTTCTGGAAAAGATTTTTCTTTAATTCTCTAAATCTGTTTGTTAAACGGTAGTATGGAGTTAATAATAATTTCCACTTCACAGGTGAAGTTGAAATGGGAAAATATGCAAAGCTCCTTACACAATTAGATAGATGGCGCCCAGATAATACCTGATTCCTGTTAGCTATTATTATGAAGATGATAACACTCCAGATGCACAAAATTTATACACTGGTATAATTAGTTGCTAATCTATCAAATCTGTTCTACTTCTCCATAACATATATGAGTTTAGGAAGACCCCGTATCTTGTCCCCTGGCAGGGTGAAAATTGTTATCCATAAGACAAAGGTGCATAAATAGCGAATGGCAGAATGGTTGTTCAGACAGCATCCTTCTCAAAGCAAAATAGAAAACAAGTGCACAGTGAAAAAACATGAACTCTCCAAAAATGAGGAGACAAGGACAGACTGGGGACACTTGGTGGGGAGGGGAGGGGGGGGTTGAGGGAAGATGGGAGCACGAGGGACTGAGGTGATGGTGCACTGGTGAGATGGTGATGGGGAATACATGGGGATTACAATTGATGGCAATTATATGTAAATTTTTTTAAAATATTTTATATTAATAAAAAAAATCCTACAAAAAAAAGAAAAAACATGAACTCCACTTTAATGAATTCACTGAGTAAAAACAATGCCTTTTTAACTGTATAAAGCACAATATTTTACCCCATTCTCAACAGCATTGTCAATGGAGTTTATTATCTGAAATTTAGAAATTAAGAAATTTGGGCCTATCATAAGACAGGAAATGGGGCCTCCCTGGTGGCACAATGGGTTAAGCAAGGCACTGTGAAGCAAAATGCAGCCACTGCAGCATGAATTCAATCCCTGCCGCTAGCCAGAGGGGTGACCCACATGGCACACAGACCTCTCCTGCCTCGCCCACTGCTCCCCTCAGCAGTGTGTTTCAGTGGATCTGCCTGTTCTGCTCCTCACTCTGTCTCTGGTGACTCCTCTCACCCCCACACCTCTGGCCTGTTCCCCAGTTCTTGTATGCATAAATAAACTTTAAAAACATTAAAAAGAAATGACTGAATTATGCAAATATAAGGGAGAAAGGAGCTAAGTCTAGAATTGAGGGTGCCCTGACCCCTCACCCCCTGCATACTTCAGGAGACACATCTACCACTTCATCTGCCACTACAGAGGCCCTGCTTCTGGCTCAGTGCAAAGATACTGTTTTCTTTATTTCATTTTGAATAATTATGTATCACAGTTGCAGAATAGTGTACTGGAATTTTTTTTTAAAGCGTCATTCTGGTTGTCCTAGAATATGATGATATTGTTTTATTGATAACATCCATCTTTGTGACCCAAGAAATGATTATTTGCGTTTCGTCCAATTTATCAACTTAAAGAGAATAGAATGAAATCAGTTTCTTTTCAAGTAAGTGACAATAATAAAGTCAAAAATTGTTTATTATTGGTAAATTCAGTCCTGGATCACTGGAATTTAGGAACTCAAATCTGAATATTTTACCGTGGGCTTACTGTAATTCAGTTGTGGTGTGAACACTCAAGGGTGACTTGTAGCTGTCAAATGATTGTTTTGGAGTCAGACAAACCTACACTTGAACTAAAACACTAATTGACAAGTTGAAAGATGGTGGACAGTTACAAGATGTCTCTGAGCGTCTGTCTTTTCTTCCATATTTGTAAAATGGAGATAATTGTATCCACCTTTTGCTTGTATGTGGATTAAACGAGACAACATATAAAAAGTGCCTAACACTGGCTCTCTCTGTTCTATCTAGATACTTAATAAATATTGATTCCTATCTGTCCTTTCTTCTTCTCTATACTAGAAAGGTTACATCATAACCTTTCCTAGTAGATATCTGACATAACCAAAATACACCAGTCTCTCATACTAGACAAAGGAAATTGTATTTGTTTTATTCATTCCCAATTAATAAATCAATTAATTTTTAACTGCGGTAATATTTGGAAACCCCCATCAGGTATTGCCATATGTAGGGTGAATGAGATAATCAGCCTTTTTTACATGTTCCGGCCACTAGCCCCTCCAAGCCTGGCCTGGCTTTTGCCTTGTGCTTTCTTCCTTCTGTGTTCTTACCTTCCCCCAGTTAGTCTCACCTCAGGATGCTTCAATTCCATAGTCAACTTTCAAGGGTTAGTGTTTAAACTTCTCTTTATCTAACCCTTACTTTCGTTGCTCTATTCTACATATTAGTGACACCAGCCAGTATTTACATTGCTCCTTCTGACTTACTTCACTTAGCATTATCCCTTCCAGTCACTAAGAGATGTGTTTACCTTATTTGATTGCTGAGTAACATTCCATTGTGTATATAGACCACATCTTCTTGATCACTAATCTGTTTTTACGACACTTAGTTTGTTTCATAATTTGTTTGTAGTAGTGCTGCAATAAACATGGGGATGAAAGTTTCCTTGGGAATTAATATTTGTAATATTTCAGGTAAATGCCTAGGAATAGAATTACTTGATCATGACAGATCCATCCTTAATATTTATTCCTCCATGTTGCTTTCCATAAAGACTAGAATACTCTGAATTCCCACCACCAGTATAAGAAGGCTCCTTTTTCTCCACATCTTCACTAGTACTGTTGCTTCTGGTCTTTTCTACATGGGCCATTCTCAGAAGTGTGAGATGGTATATCATTGTGGTCTTCATTTGCATTTCCCTGCTGAGGAGTTATAATGAACATTTTTATGTATCTGTTTGTAGTCTGTATATCTTCTTTGGAAAGGTACCTGTTTAGTTCTTCTGAACATTTTTTGATAGGGTTGTTTTGTTTCTGTTCAGTTGTATGAATTATTTGTAGGTGTTCTTTGTCAGAGGTATGGTGTGCAAATATTTTCACTTTTTCAGTACCATGTCTTTTCATTTTATTGTTTTTCACTGTGCTGAAGCATCTTGGTTGTACAAGTTGTTCACATTCTCTTTTGTTTTCCTTCCTGTTTGGGATAAATCCTTAAACACATCACTGAAGCTTATATTATGAAATATTTTGCCTGTTTTCTTCTATGTATTTTGTGGTTTCTGGTTTTACAACCAAGTCATTTCTCCATTTTGAATTTATTTTTGTCTATGGTGTGAGATTGTGGTCTAATTTCATTATTTTTGCAGGCAGCTGTCCAGTTTTTCGAATGCCACTTATTGAAGAGACTATCTTCATTTCAATGTATGTTCTTGTTGATTGACTCCTTTGTCATAGATTAGTTATCCATTTAGGTGTGGGTTCATTTCTGGGCTCCCATTTAAAATAGGAATTTTTTTTAAAAGATTTTTATTTTTGAGTAGAGTAACTGGGTTGTGGGCCAGAACAGTGGGGCATAAGAGGATTCACCAGAGACAGAACGGGGAGCCGAACAGGCAGATAAGAAACAGGCAGACCTGCTGAAATACACTGCTCAAGGGAGCACCTGGTGAGACAGAAGAGGTCTGCTGAGCCATTGGGTCAGCTCCCTGATAGGGGATCAAATTCATGCTGCAGTGGCTGTGGACAGCTTTATAGTGCTGAGGCCTAACCTCTTGCACCACCAGAGGCCCCTAAAATGGGATTTGTTTTTAAGAAAAGTTTACAGGGATTTTAGAGCAGAAGGTACAAGATTTCCTTTCTGTTCCCTACTTCTACACATGCATTGTTTTCCCCATTATCTGTGTTCCACACCACAACTGTTTTTTCCCACTTTGCTCCTTTGTCACATATTTGTTACAAATGATGAGTCTACATTGACACAGTATTATCATTTATTTGCCATTGTATATCTTCTTTGGCTAGGGATCTGCTAAAGTCTTTGACTTACTTTAATCAGTTTATTATTATTATCATTATTGATCTGTTTTAAGAGTTCTTTGAATTAATAAATTGTCTTATATCAGACATATCATTTGCAATTATTTTAATTCAGCCTGAGGCATATCTCTGTATTGTCTTGACAGTATCTTTTACAAAGTAGAAAATTTAATATTAATGAAGTCCAGCTTGTTTAATTTACTAAAGTCATGTATCATACCTTTGGTGTTTATTTAAAAAATTGCCACCAAATCCCAAAATATAGATTTTTTTCACATGCCACTTTCTAGGTGTCTTATAGCATTGCACTGAGTTGTTTTTTGTGAAGGATGTAAGATCTTTTCTCAATTTCTCTTTTTTCTCCCAAGTAAATGTCTAGTTATTTCAGCAGCATTTGTTTAAATAACTTTTTTTTTCTCCTTTTGCTCCTTTGTCAAGATCAGTTAATTATATATATATATATATCCGTTTCTGGGTTATTATATAAAAGTTTTAAAATTAATTTACAGTACCATTTTAACAAACCATTAATTCCCTAAAGTGTAGTTTAGTGCTGGTATAAAAATATTTAAAAAGCCACAGGAAATAAAATAAAATTCATTGCTAATTTAAACAATCATCAACATGTCCTGGAAATCATTGAAGTCTTCACTTAGACCTTGGCTGCAAAAGTCAAATTAATAAAAGTCCACACTAGACATTGCCTGAAATTGTTGCTCCATTAAAAAGTTTTCATTTATAGGCCACTGCATCCCCCAAACACTGAGTATATGTTTTTATAAAGTGCATATTGTTGACTCCATATGTTGGGTCACATAACAAATGTCAATAAATACATGAATATTGAAATCACATCAAGTTTCTTTTCTGATCATAATGGTACTGAATTAGAACTAGACCACAAAAAGTACAATTTCTAGTAGGTGGAGACTGAGCAACATATTCTTCAATGAAAATTAGTATCAAAAGGAAAGCAAGAGAAATAAAAAAAAAAAACCCTGAAGATAAATGAAAATGAAGTGAGCTATAAGAATGTATGGATGCAGTAAAAGCTGTAGTAAGAGGGAAATATACATACAGGCACAAATCAAGAACAAGAAAGACCTTAAATAAATAATCTAATTTTATACCTTAATGAAATAGGGGAGGGGGGAAGAATAAATGAAGCCAAAAGCCACTGAACAGAAAAAAGTAAAAATGAGAGTAAAAAATGAAATAGAAATTTAATAGTACAAATTCGATGAAACAAACCAGAAATGAGTTTATTTTAAAAATGTAGACAAAATGGAAAAGCCCCTGGTTAGGCTCACAAAAGAAAAGGAGAAAAAGGAGAAAACGCAACTAGATAAGAAACAAGAGAAGTTTCAACATATACCTCAGAAATATAGAGGATCATAACAGACTACTATCAATATCTATATGCCAATAATTTGGATAGTTTAGAGGAAATGGACAAGAAGTTAGAAATACACAAACTTATGAGATTGAATCATGAAAAAACAGAATTTGCTGACAAGTAAGGATATTAAATCAAAAGTTCCACAAAATACTGCACAACATACTCATTTCCAGAACAAGGAAAACAAAGAAGATAAACAGCAAGGACCACATCAAACTAAAAGCTTCTGCACAGCAATAGAGACAGTAACCAAAACAGAGACACCCCACTGAATGGGAGAAAATATTTGTACACCACATATCTGATAAAAGATGATGTCTGGTGAAAAAAAAATATTGAAAAAAAAAGAAAAATAAAATAAAGAGCTGATGGCAAAGATCTAGAAAGAGCTCACACAACTCAGCAACAAAAAGAAGCAAACAACCCAATCAAAATCGGGCAGAAGCACTAAAAAGATGCATTTCTAAAGAAGAAAGTTTGAAACAGACGTTAACAAAGGGAAAACAGCCACCCATGAGCTACACCTGGAAGAGAACGTCCCTCACAAGCCTCAGAAGGAGCCAACCCTCAGACCATGATTTTTTTTAACTTCTGGCCTCCAGGATTTCAAAATAATAAATTACTGTTATTGAAGTCACCCAATTTGAGGTACTTTGTTACAGCAGCCCCAACAAACTAATACCCTACCTAACAGCAGGGAACTATCCTGGGGAACCTGTGTCACAGCAACTGCCGTGACTCCTGCACCAAGGACCTTGGTTCTGGAACTGGGAGATGATTTATAGCACAAGCAGGGAGTGTCTTGTGCATTCAGATGGGAACTGGCACTCCTTCTCTGTCTTTGGCTTATTTTTTTGATGTGAAGGCTTCTGAGTATTATAATTAGAATCCTTCATTTGTACATATGGATTAGATGTCTCTTTGAGAAGGTAGTAATTATTCACAAGATTTTTAAGTTTATTCCTATATATTTTAAATGTTGCTGTATTTAGTGTGCCTTGTGAATGTCAATAAGAAATAACATTTACAAAAAAGAACAGCAGATTCCTTGTTTGGAGTTTCAAGTTGAGCAAAGCTGAAGAAAATGCCAAAATAATATGTAAATATTAATGTGCCATATGTAAGGCTTCTTGAGATTTTTTTTTCCTCCCTAAGCTGTCACCACAATTCAGTCTCCCTGTAGTTTTTCCTGGTTGTTTATCTTTTTTTTTTTTTTAATAGAATCTGCTCCCTATTTCATTACATAGAGAATATTCCCCAATGGATCTTAATAATGTATTGTGATTTCCTTTGTTTGCTTACAGGAAATTTCGACTGGGTAGGGAATGATTTTACCCAGAATGCTGGTACAGGCCTTGTTATCAACCAAGCAGATGTGAGGAACAACAGGAGCATCATAAAACAGCTTAAAGACGTGTTTGAGAGGGACTGGTATTCACCTTATGCCAGAACCTTACAGCCAACCAAACAGCCAAACTGCTCAAGCCTATTCAAACTCAAAGCACCATCAAACAAAACTGCCACATACAACATGAGTGGGAAGGATCCAGCAAGTGTATAAATGGCTGCGCAAACAGAGGACCAACTGTATTTCATATTTATATAAAAAGGACTTGAAGAAAGAAAAATTATTTAATATGTCTTTTTTTAAGGAAAAAAGCACACTTATAAGAAATATTCTCTGAATGACATGTAATATCTAATATCTTAGTGGTGTGTACACTAAATTTAAGACTTTTGTATATGTTACTTCTGACAGAGAATGTCATTTTAGCTTGAAAGTTAGTTTTTATGTTTACATACAAATTTTACGATTTTATGCTTCTTTCTCATTTTAGAATTTTTCTGCTGACCCACCCGGTCAGTTATTAGGCAGCTTAGCATGAGGTAAGCTCTTTAACACCATTCTGAGAACTGCTGACTTAGAGAGGATAGTGAGGATTCTGCTCTAGAGAAGAGACTGATCAAATCAAGTATTTATCCTTGCAAACCATTTCCAAGACCTATTCCGTCATTTAATTATGAACAACTTATCTCTCATGCCACTTGTCAAAACCCTTGAAAAATATTTTTTGTCTCTATTTTCTTCTAATATTCTAACTTTTAATTTTTATCTATTTCTCTTTTCACAAAATGTCCTTATTATATAGAGTCCCTATCCTCACTGAACATTATTTCTAGGTAATAATGTCTCTTGAAAATGTAAGAATTCCTCAGAATGGATACAAAATGGAAAACAGCAGTCTTCAATTTTCACCTTTAACCTTCACTTTGCCTATCAAATGGATATTTTAAAACTACAACCAGCAATAGATACCCCTTCTCTCAAACTCAAAAAATATTATGTACCCACATGCTAAAATTCAGCAAGCTATTAGGTCTGCATAATGAAAATACAGTAGTTTTCACATTTTTGTTTACTTTATGCTACTATAAAGGACAGTTATGCATCAGTGGATTTTAATTTCTTTAGAATCATTATGCTGCTAAGAGTTCGCCAGAAAAGTTTATAAAGCTATTTAATATACCTTCTGCTATTTAATATACCAAATGCTTTTCAGAGAAATGCAATTTAAATACTGTGCTTAACATATTTTACTAAGAAACCAGAATATTGAACTGTTGTTCTATAATGTCATTGTGTGTTGTTTTATATCTATACAATATTTAACCTTCTATTAATGGAGACCATTGCTACACAAGAGAGAGACGTGGCCTCTTCGGAGCCTGGAGCATGCAGCCATCAGGAAGTCCAGTCTGAAGGCTGCTCCTAACTCTCTCTGGGCCAGAAGAGTCCTACACTCCTTGGCCTGGGGTTTCTATTGGTAATGTAGGGACAGAAATACCTACCTCTTGAAGGTGTTGTTATGGTAGGAAATATTTATAACTTGTTTTGAAATCAAAAGAACCTATATAAATGCTAAGCATTCTGATGTACATTCTTTTTCTTGAGCTAATCTTGTGGTCTCCTGGCATAATCAACACCAGTTTCTTCCTGAATGGAGAAGGGAAAACAGCTACATAGCATCCAGTTACAAACGTGGATGAGAAGAAGAAACAACACAAAAACACTGCTGAAGAGCTGGATTGTCATCATTTCAATGGAACTTTGTTTCATTGGGTCACTTTGGCATAAATTACATAAAATGCATCAGATCCAGGAAAAGCAATCAATTATATGTATTTTTTAAATTTCTACAGACTTGATATCTAATATACCAGAAAGAGTGATGGAGAATCCTGTATATCTTCATGAGTGGGTTCACTTGGTATAGAATGGCTGTTATTGGTTATCTAGAGATCATGTAACTTCCTTTCTTATTGTTTTCAAATTTGTATTACTGGATATTTCACCAGGCAGTAGAGAGAGCCATATTTTGAAGGATAGGTTGTTTGTTTGTTTTTTTAATGAATTATTGGGAAATTCTACATCAATAATAGTCAGCCCTTAAGATTTTAAATATTTCCCATGTGCCTAATCTTTGTTAGAGTTATCCTGCCAGTCATCTCAGTAGAGTAAGTTTAATTTTGTTGATTCTTAAAAATTTAATTTTTTTATTTATTTTTCTTACATCCTTCTTCTTCCTTCAGGTGTCATCCCTGTAGATGACTTTTTAAAAAGACAGAAAGCAAAGATTAGGTGTAGAAACAAACATACCAAGCTTATTGTGGAGCAAAGAAAAAGAACGTGAAATGACATCTACAGGGAGAAGAGATGATTGCTTCTTGAGAGTTGTCAGTGTCTCCTGGAGTATTTGCCACGGCCATGGCACAAGTGTAGGCTTGATGTAATGGGCCCTTCACTGCCACTATGTTTTACATGTGTTAGGAGGCGAGATCTTTGTCCTTTATGAGATGACCATTACTGTCATTTACTTCTGAGGCTCATCACAATGATAGCACCAGGAATGTGTCTGGGGGGTTTCTGCCATGTACCCACAGCAGAGCCCTAGTTGCCCCAGAAGACCATCTCATCCAGGCAGCAGAGCCCATTCCCTGACTACAGGAAGCTGTACTGGCCCTCTATGTGGCCAGAAAAACACCCCCTTTGCAGAGAATGTCATCAATGGGCCCCCATCTCCCCCGAGAGAGTTTTTAGCTTTACAGAACTCTCTTTCTCATTTGGATGCTCTGTCTACCCCATGAGAAGCTGTTTTCACTTGTTTACATAGCTCCTGCTAAATAGACTGCTGATTTTCACTTTCCTCCATGAACATCCTAGGAATTATTTTTTGAGGGGAAAAAAAAATGCAAACACTTTAATTTGCATTTACCTGCTGTATGTTCACACCAGAAATTATGAGAAGGGTGACTACTGACCTCCGTTTTCTCCCCCTGAACATTCCAGGAATTATTTCCAAAGGAGGGGGAGCAAAGAGGACAAAAACAAACACAGTTTGAAATAACATTTTAGATTTCTGTGTCACTAACATTAATCTAGTGCCTTAATCATTCTCAAGCATTGAATTTAAACAGTGGTTGACTATAAGAGAATATGTCTGCTTACTCACTGTGAAGTCCAATAGCGCTTTCTGATGGTCCTTCAAGTTGAAAACTTGCATATTAACTGACATCAACAGTTTTTAGGCAAATCACACAAGCTTGCCTCCAAATCACACAAGCTTGATCACCTCTGAATCAACTCATTGACTCACACTGTCAAGTAACACTACTGGCCTCCATGGCTCTGCACTGGCCACGAGTATATCAAATAATTGAATCACAGTCTATAAAACCACTGGGGAGGCTGTGACCATTCTGGATTTTATGCTCTGTAAATACCATGCTTCGAGTACCCAAAAATGATAGTAGTAAAGCACACTGAACATGTCCCCATTGTTTTTAAAGGACCTTCCAATGTCCCATGGAAAACAGGATTAGAACTAATGTTTTTAAAAAGTCAAAGCAGACCCAGTAGAGAAACAAAAGAACAAAGGGAAACTGTATCTGTGTAGTGCTGGGCACCACTTTCCCATTTGGACTGTATGTACACTGTTCTTGCTCTCACTTCTGACTGGGTTCTTACCCAAATGGGTCTGATCACATTTGGTTGATCTTGCCCTATAAAAAATTGTGTTTTGTTACTGCAGTTGCTGTTGTGTTAAAAGTGCCTCTCTGAAACTGGAACTGACAGAAACTCATTTCCCACCAGCCTGTGGTTATTTTGAAGTGACTTTGACTCACTTTTGTGTTTCTTTTCTTTTTTAGAAATTTTATTGAGCCAAAGTACAGGGGGAAAAATTAAAATACTAAAAGACTTTCTAGGTAAGATCAGACCCAGGGTCCACATATCTCAGGAATTCTGTTCCAAAATCTGCCCTTTTGTTTTTCTCCATATTTATGACCATTTCTGTGATTTTCCTTGTTCACAATTCTATTCTTTTCAATATTTAAAGAATGTAAACTGCCTTCACTTGCAACAGTTACCTTCTGTAATGAAAGATAGTTTGCTGCTTATTTTTAAAACTCAGTCTCTTATCAACAGCCCCATATGTTGCCGATGAATGTTTGATTTTTGGTTTTTCTCTACTTATTTTCACTGAACTTGTATGCTTCACTTATATTACTTTTGAAGGAGAAATATAATGTCTATTTCACCTAAGGTAGATTGACTAAATTAATCCATGTTCAACATTTGCCACCTGCTCTGATTTAGCATCTTTTCTTTCCTGTTGGCAACCAAATAGTTATCATTTTTACATTATTGATCTAAATTTTTGGAGACTTTTTTAATAGCCCTAAGGTCAACCCCAGTTCATAGACCACCTTTCCCATTTGAGAAATTCCATCTTTGGATGAATAATGAAGATACTGCTTTTTATAGTGACTAGGTAGGTATTCTTCAGAAATTTCTTGACCATATTTTCCAATTCTTGACTCATTAGCAGTCTTACAGAGTTCTAAAAAGATCACTGACCACCCATGCTTTATTGGAAGTTTGGTAAAAAGAAATGAGATACAATAGACTATTTTGCATTTCCGTTTTCTATGTTAAACTAAATTTCTAATTCTGTTATAAAATATATCTTGATTTTTTTAATGTTCCTTTATATAAGTAGGATACAGTTGTATCTGGACATATCTATATTACTAAATTTTAAATCCCTAAATAAATTGGTGTGATAAAGGGCTGAATTTGAATTTGCCAAAATTTCATATAACCAGATGCTTGCTTCTTTTCATTCTATGAGATTTCCTTCTTCTCACACCTTGATCTCAGAAGTAAACCAGTGTCCCATCAGTATCTAGTCTGCACTCTGCATGAGAAAAGACAAATGCAGCTAATCCAATGAACTACGCACCCTCCTCTGTGCATCACCTGACAAAGACTCTTTGAAACCCTATTCCTAGTCTATTAAAAAAGTTTTTTTCCAATATGTATTGGTATCAAATAAATAAATAAATGACCATTTTTTAGTGAAGTAACCATTGTAAAGTTCAGGTTTTATATTTTGGCTCAGTGACAGAAAAGGTATTCCATGTTACTCGATGACAGTAAAGGCTACCTGTCCTACTTACTCACCACACTTTCTTCTTTCCAGGCTGAAACTCATGACTAAATATAGTTAGTGTCTACTCAACAAATCCACATTGAATCTCAGGTTTAAAAAATATCTTGACGGTCTTCCAAACCAACTACTCCAAATTCATAAATTGCCTTCTCATGTGGCAAAAGTCCGAGGTTCTACTCAAGTCAAACATACTTGGAGTGTTTAGTATAGTGCCTTTTATAAGACCTACATGGAATACAATCGTATGAATTTGCTAAAGTAATTTGGATTTGAGGCAACGTCTTTTTCTGA
The DNA here is from genome assembly GCA_019455555.1 of Galemys pyrenaicus. Taxonomy (NCBI): domain Eukaryota; kingdom Metazoa; phylum Chordata; class Mammalia; order Eulipotyphla; family Talpidae; genus Galemys; species Galemys pyrenaicus. Next base: position 256,713 of record JAGFMF010011770.1, read on the forward strand.
TAAAGTGTGCATGCTATGCCCATAAGTGGGTACCCTCTTTATAAAGAGAAGGAATATAAGTAAGCATATTTTTTAAAAGCTGACATTGGAAAGTTTAGCAAAAGCTTAATAAAGCCAATTTTCTGAGTCTGCAATAGTTGTTAATAACTTGATTTCTTAGAAGTTTCTGAATCCTACAATCTCATGTTTTTCTTTTACTTTGGACTAACAGTCTGATGAGAGCCAACCATGTGCAAGGATTCCAATTAAATAATGGTAAGAGTAAATATTTTCATTTATTTTAATTTGATACTAGCGGGGAATAAAGTAAAGAGAAATGTTCTCCTTTTAAAAGATTGCTATCTGGCTCCCAAACACATTCCTTTTAGCATCAGACATGTTACTACCATAACATGACACTACTATCATAAGGTAAAATTCTGAGTTTCCTATAAGACACAAACTCATAATCATAGTTTCTAATCTATAAGGTACTTACATTGTATATAGCAACCTTGGGAGTATGACCTCAATTTCCAGGATTAAAAATAATGACATTATATGTGACTTTCCAGTATTAATGGGAAGTTCTTTAAAGACAAGTCAGAAAATATAATAATATTCATGTGAATCAGAAATTAAATACAATTTCACTTACATTTAGCTAAACGTGCAGATTATGTTTCTTTAGAAAACATTATTAAGGATAACATTCCCACCACCACCAAAACATAAAGACAGCACCATAGTTTCAAGGAATTATGGTACTGAAAAATACTTTGAAAACAATTCATGAGAAAATGCCATTGAGTACAAAAATTCCTTTGTCTTCAACAGGAGATGCAAATGTTGTTACTCAATTTTTAAGACAGGGATAGAATTCCAGTTTTTCTGGAGTCCTGGAGGCATCTTACCCATAACTCCAGCATTTGCAGAACTATGCGTTCTGTCATTTGAACTATCCACGATGGTCACAGCTAACTGTACCACACTTTAATTCCTGACTTGAAAAATCTCAGTCATAGGTCAAGGGATGGACTAGGAAAAGAACTATACCCAGCAGTGGTGTTCTTGTGAAATGGTTCTTGACGCCAACTAGTCAGAGTCCTCCCTTAGGGAATATAAATATGAGATATAAAAAATAAGTGAGTAGGAACTAGAAAGACTTAAGTCACCGTAATGGTACCACCTTAGAGTAGTAATTGCAACTGCTTCTAATTAGGACGACTAGAGTTCTTGTTCATTCAGCATCTCTGCTCTGAGGTTACTGGAGTCATGATTCCTGAACAGTGAAAATGGACTTTGTAGTTACTGAATTACTTTCTTATATTCTTTACTTTCTTATGTACTGACACAAATAAACTCACATTAATTGAGTCTGTGTGTCTGTTCTTTGCAATCTGGAGAAATTTAGTACACACACTTGCTAAAATTAAAGCTATCTTTATTTCTAAGTAGCTTGGAAGTAACTGAGGAAAGAAAAACACTGTGGTGCACCATGATTTGATTAAATGTAGACTCACATAAGATATATCCATGGTAAGTCACCTGGATCCACTCTATAATTGTTAAATCTCAACTCAATTGTAATCAAATACCCTAGGTTCATAAGCTTAATTAGAATTGAGAATGCAAATGAAATAGTCATTTAGGAGATGACTATATAGGCAGATACATTGTTAGAACTGCGGAAAAAATGGACTTCTTGTAGCTCAATCCCATTATTTTCTATATGAAAAAATTAGGTATAGAATACATACTGAAAGAAGTAGATACATATGTGTTATATAGATCTTTTAAATGTGAGGTCCAAATATTAACTTAATAAAATTTCAAAAGTCAATATTGCAGGCAAGTGAATGGTTTATAGACTTTTCTAGAAAAAAAAAATGAAACTACTCTTAAGATATCTGACCAAAAAAAGGGGGGGGTCTTTAAAATGCCATGAAGTTGTTAGGGGTGGACAAAGTACATTTAACCCACTTAGCATCTCTCCCAACTAAACTTGGATGAAGATTAGTAGCATAAAAAGAATGTCTATATTACATATCCTGTTTCACATGTCAGCCCATAGTGGGCATTCATTCAAAAATTAAAAGAAGGGGTACGGTCAAGACATGGAGAGATTGCTCTTTACCTATAAACCTCTCCTTTAAATGCAACTAAAAAAGCAACCATAACCCACATATGTATCTCATGAGTTTGACCCCGTATGTGGATGAACACACATATCTTTCTACCAGAATTGGGTGCATTCATTTCATAAAGTTTCAGAACGCAAGAAAATAATCTTGAACATGATGTTGGCCTTTCCTGGAGTAGGATGTAACATGGAGAGTTCTTAGGTTCCAGTGAACCCCAAGTGGCACAGGGGACTTCTCCAGTGAGTGTGAAATAATCTATTGTTTCCTGACTCACTGGAGGACAGTTAATAAGGCTAGAGTATTGACCTGGTTTTAATGTCAGCAATGGCAAGGCATAATCTCTAAACCTTTTTCTCATGAGATCAGAAGAAAATATATTGTAAACCTCAGAATCCTGAGATACTGAGGTAGGAAGCTGGGAAGCAGTTTCCAGGAGTGGCGAGGAGCTTAGTCTGACAACAGAATCAGAAACGGGTACAGGCTTCCTAGCCCTAATATGCCTTCCCCACCCAAGAATGGGATTGCTTACTTGAGGCATCTGGGCTTCCACTCCCCTAAATTCTTCCCTCCCACCATCTTGATAAAGAAAGAAAATCCCAAAATGAAAGTCAGAGCACCATATACTGGGGGTGAAGGTGCGGGGAGGGCATACATAAGAAAGCACAGCCCAGGAAACACACATGAAAAAAGTAATGGAGCTGAATCCAAACCTTATGATGCAGAATCGGTTCAGCTAATGGGCAAAGAGTTCATAGTAACAATCATGAAGATACGGAATAAATTTGAGACTCTAAATACAGAAAATTGGGTTCAGGGCATCAAAGATATACCCAGCAAGGAAAAAAGAATTAAAAAAAAAAAGAATTCTTCACCAAAGAAATTGAACCTATTAAGACAAACTCAAGCAGAAATGTGGCAGACACAGCACAGACACTGGGGAGACAGCACCCCATCCCCAGGTGTGGTGACACAGAGGCAGCGGAGGAAGCAGGAAGCAGAAGGACATCACCACTATAGCCAAACAGCATTCCTTTCAGGAAGGGTGATGGTGTTAGGCTACTGGAAGCCAGATCTCCCAAAAGGTGCAGGTGGCCTGCCTTCTCCTAAACACAGTCTAGAAGTCACCACGAAGGAGAGAGAGAGGGTCCCTGGCTTTGCTACCAAGAATAACACCTAACATATAACTGGAGGGGTTGCACCTATGCAGGCCCACAACTGGAAGCGAAACTTGATACCCTTTGGATGTTGAAAACCAGTACAGATTTCAACAGAAGTGACACTGAGGAGATTCACACTTCACCACACAGGAGGTGTGTGGAGAGAGAAGAATGGAGGGTACCATATGGAGCTGAGGACATAGTCCACAAGGATGATGGCTCAAGCAGGGATGTGAGGCTGTGTGTACGCATACACCCTGAGCAGGGGGAAATCATGGGTACGTTGGTCTGCACTTCACTTCCACACTCTCTGGGACTGGTTCTTACCTTGTGATACACACCGTGGGTATAAAAGCTGGTAAGTTTTGTTATATATTTTATCTATTTATTTTACAAATAAACAAAAGTGCATATAATCAATAGACCCATTATAATTTTTATCACTCTGATTCAATGGTTGGACAGCTAATATATTAATAATTTGTGACAATGGGGAGCAAGACTGTTTGCCCTCTTCATAAGCTGTTTCATTCCTTCTAAGTTATCGGTGCATTTTGAGCCATTCTGATCATCCACTGAAGCAAAGACTGCTGAATGTCCACCAAAACCTATTTTCTTTTTCTCCTGGCTACACGATTAAATGGCCTAACTTAGGAGAGGCAGAGATTTGTGCTATATCCAGGCCCATCCTTCTAGCAGGTGAATCTGTTTTTTTCTGTTTACATTAAGAGAGAAGATTCCAAAGGATTCAGAAAAGGTCAGAACAGAACCCAACAGAACACCTTCACTGGATCACTATTGGTCAAAAAAAAAAAAAAATATGCTCTGTGTTAAAGTTATGAGGGATAGTCTGAGTCTTTTTGCTTTGAGACTTTTGGTTACACTAATTTATGTACCCACACTTTGAGAAAGGTTTTTCAAATAGGATTTGTTGTAAAAGAAGAACTAGATGTCCAGAACTTTTAGTATAGAACATTGCTATGATAAGAAAATTTGTTCCATTTCAGAGAAACAAACAGAAATATTATACTTGACACACATTTCTAAAAAAAATTTGCATCAGTACATATCCAGTAATAGACTTTAGCAGCTATTATATAGTAGGCTATTAAAATAAAGTGTGAGGATACTGGCCCAGTTCCTACATACACACAAAAATAGTATTATAAATTGTCATACTGTAAAAGATATCACATTCTTTTAAAGCCAAAGTTAAAAAGAAATATTGGATATCAAAATTATATTACATGACTGCATTGCCTCAGCACTTGTACAAAGTGCTGTACATTTATTATAATGAAATATTTTAAATATATAAATATGCAATTCTTAATTGGTATATTTCCATAATTGGAAATTATAAATTAGGTGTTGCAACAGGGTGGTACCCAGGAAAGGGGGAAGTTCCAGAATCCCGGTTCCACCCTAAGTGGGTGGAGCTGAGCAGGGATAAGAAGATGTCAGAGAGAGGAGGGTGGAAGGACAGAAGGAAGGGAGGAAGAAGGAAGCAGGATGGAGAGCAGCAAGGAATCCTGGAGGAGGCACGTGGAGCAGAGGGACATGTGAAGAAACTGCGCTTGCTTTTTGGTCTTGGACTGGTTGGAACAGATGTGGGTGAGAGACCTGTGGGGAGGTTAACAATGGCAACTTTCATCTTGCTTTTGATTTTGTTCTTTTCCTCCCAGATTTGTCTGACTCTTTCTGACCCTTTTCTATGGGTCTCCACTGAAATGTCTTTTGGACGTGTGGCAGACTTTTGGGCCTTGCTTTGGGCCAATCCTATTTGGCTGGACTTTACCCTCAAGGAGATGGGTAACTTTGGATGCTTAACTTAGTAACTATATTCTTTGTCCTTTCTGTATTGTTCCCCAATTGTATTAAAGTTCTTTTCCATTCAAGGCCTTATATGTTTGTCTTAATGTGGCAGATGGCAGAACCCATTTAGAGAAAGCAGGTTTGGGGGTTATGGGGTGCCCCTCTCCGTGCCCTGTAACAGTATTAAACATTAAATATTATGAGTGCTTTTATTTTTCTCATTTCTAATTTAAATCTATTTGAATACTTGAACTCTCCCTCCATAACCTTCCAGAGTCTCTTTCACTTGAAGAGACAATCCTCTATTCCTGAGTATCTCATATTTCTGACATCTGTAGTCAAGCCATGTCATCCAATGCACAGTCTGGGTGGCTATGTAGACAGGATATTCTGGGGAAGAGGAAACAACATGGAATGTTTACAGTCCCATCTCCTTCCAGAGGAGATCTTGTCCTCGGTCAGCATTCTGACCGAGAAGCAGTATCCTTCTAGATTTGATGTTTGTGAGCACTGGTAAAATGGGCTCAACATTTGCAGGGTTCATTTAAGTGGCCTGTGAAGATTAGGTTTTACTGAACCTTGCTGGAGTTGATTAGAAATAAGAACACCTCCTTTTCCTTTCTTGTCCCTATTCCCATATACTCTATTTTCACATGAAAGAAATGGGTGAGAGCAAAAGACAGCAAATTCAGGATGGGAAATTAGGTAGGACAGAAAATGCATCTGGAGTCCAAAGGGGAGAACAGACCCATTACAACCTCCTGCCTCCATTTCTAGTAATCAAAATGGAGATTTCAGGTGACAAATGAGGCCATAGTCTGAGTCAAAACCAAATGGGCCATTGAGGTGAAGGATATACCTTTTGTTAATAAAGACTAAAGTGAAGTGACTGTTACTTAGAAATAAGTCACCTACTTAAAAAAGAAACTAGTAAAACCAGTCACAGAATGCGTGATTCCTTTTTTCAGATAAGCAAACAAAGCTTTAGTTATATTGAGATGTCTATGATTACACATCAAGAAGTGCTGAACCAATATATTTAAAAATGTTTCATTTTAATATTTGGGGTTAAAATTTTGCTCTTCCATATATGCACATGTTCCACTCAGCCCCCACCAGACTACTAAGACTCCATCTGCCTCCCTCACTCAGCTTCTTCCCTACCCAGTTCCCACTGGTAAACATACATATTCTTTCACTGAGTTCAAGACTTATTTCTACTATGTTTTGTCTGTTTTTTTTTATTTATATTCCACAAATGAGTGAAATCATCCAATATGTCTTTCACTTTTTGACTTACTTCATTTAATGCAATCACTTGAGGTTCATCCCTTTGTCCCAAATGCCACTATTTCATATTTTTCACAGACATTTGTATTTCATTATTTTTTTTACAAAATGTCTTTGCCCATTTGCTTCGTGAAGGGCACTTGGGTTAGTAACATGGTTTCACAGTTATGGAGAGCACTGTTATTTATATAGCTGTAGATAAATCTTTTCATATTAATTTTCATATTATTTGGATAAATACCTAATAGAGAGATTGTCAGATTGTTCAAAATGTCCATTTTTCTTAAGAATTCACCATACCATTTACCACAGGGGTCGTTCCACCAACACTGGATGAGAGTTCCTTTTTCACTGTAACTTCAACATTTGTTGATTCCATATTTTTATATGGATAATTCTGACAGGATTGAGATGGTCATTCAATGTGGTTTTGATTTGCATTTCCCTTGTATCAGTGACATTGAGCAAGTTTTCATGTCTGTAGGTCACCTACATGTTTACTTCAGTGTTTAGCTAAGTCATTTGAGTAAGTTTGGGTTTGGCTGTTTCTTTCCAGTTGGATTGTATGAAACTTTGTATATTTTGGAGATTAGCCTCTTGCCAGATGGCAATATGCAAATATTTTCTCCCATTCTATAGGTTGTCATTTCATTTTTATGATGATTTCCTTTGAGGTACAAAAGCTTTCATGTTTGACATAGTCCATTGCTTATTTTGCTTTAGTTTCCTTTGCTGTTAGGGTTGAGGCCTTAAATATGTCAATGGAGTAGATGTCCTATACTGTATCCTCCATATGTTCTTTCAAGTACTCTGTGGTTTCAGTTCTTATTCATATCTTTAATCCATTTTGAATGTTTGTATATACAGTATGGGTCTTGTTTCAATTTTTTGCTAATGACTATCCATATTTTCCAACAACACTTATTAAAAAGGCTATCTTTTCTCCATTGCCTGACCATAACTCCTTTGCCAAAGTTTAACTATCTATATTTGTTTGGGATTATCTCTAGGTTTTCAATTCCATTAGTCTGAGTTTCTGTTTTGTTTTGATTACTATTGCTGTATAATATGGCTTGAAGTCATAAAATGCCTCCATTTTTATTTTTTTCTCTCAGGACTGTTTTTGTTATTGGGGGCCTTTTGTGATTCCATATAAATTTGATAGTTTCTTTTTCTTGAACAAAGTCATTGGTATTTTGATAAGTATTGCATTTATCTATAAATTGCTTTAGGTAATATGACCATTTTAATGATGTTAATTCTTCCAGCCCATGAGCACAGGCTATCTTTCCATTTCTCTGTGTCTCCTTTTATTTCCTTTAATAAAGTTTTAGTTTTCTTTTTTTTATTAATATAAATTTTTTTTAAATTTACATATACTTGCCATCAATTGTAATCCCCATGTATTCCCCATTACCATCTCACCAGTGCACCATCACCTCAGTCCCTCGTGCTCCCATCTTCCCTCAAACCCCCCCTCCCCTCCCCACCAGGTGTCCCCAGTCTGTCCTTGTCGCCTCATTTTTGGTTTTTGTGTCTTTATTGCTGTTATTGTTATTATTGTTCTTATTCCTTTCCTTAATCCTTATTTGGTATACAGCCCTTCACCTCCTCCGTTAACTCAACTCCTAGGTATTTCATTCTTCTTTGGCATTACTGAAAACAGGATTACTTATTTCCTTTTCTTCTGGTGTATTGTTCATGTAGAGAAATGCCACTGATTTTTGTAATGATTTTGTATCCTGTCACTGTACTGTATTCATTTATTATTTCTAGAAGTTCTTTGGTAGTCTTTGGTTCTATACACGTCATCTACAAAGAGCAACAGTTTCTCTTCTTTTTGAATATGTATTCCTTTTGTCTTTTCCTGGCCTCATTGCTCCAACTAGGACTTCTAGTGCTATGTTGAGTAATAGTTGGTGCTACTGGACATCCCTGTCTTGATCCTGATCTTAATGGAAATACTTTCAGCTTTTCATCGAGTATGATGTTGGCTGTGACTGTGTCAAATACAACTTTTATAATATTTACATAAGTATCATTTATTGCATTTTTAATGATTTTATTATAAATGAATTTTGGGTCTTATTGAATGATTTTTGGCATATATTCAGGTTGTCATGTGGTTTTTATTATCCGTTTTGTTGATCTGGGAAATGATATTGGTGATTTGCATATGTCAGTAATTTTGTTTTTGAATATTACTATCTTATTTTTCCTGTTCTTTATTTTCCATTTATTTCTCTCTGCTCTTTCTGCGTGACTTTACTATTTCTATCAGTTTCTTTATTTCTTCCACTGTGGGTCTCTATTCCGGATTTTCCATTGTTACCATGAGGGTTTTACTTACATTCCTATGTCTTAAGTCTTTTATGAACTAATGTCTATTCTCCAGCATTTAACTCTAGAGGGTCTGTCCATTCCTTCCTCTCCTTTAGTATTTTGTTGATCATTCATTCTTGCTCATGCTTCTAGTTCTGTATTGCTATTGTCATTTTGTTAAGGAATTTGTTTCCTTTATTCTTTTCTTTTTGTACAAAAACTCCTGTCAACATTGTGTGAAGAGCAGGTCTGGTGGTGGTAAAATCTGTCAGCTGGTCGAAGAAAACCTTTATTTCACCTTCATACTTGGTGATTTTACAGAACAGAGTATTCTTGGCTGGCAGCTCTTGTCCTTCAGGATTGTCGGCACTTCCACCTCTCCCCCTTCCTGGAGTGTGTCTGGGCTGAAGTCCAGGGAAAGACTAATTTGGCATCTTTTAAAGTTATTTTTTGTCCTTATTTCCTGCAAAATTTTTCCTTATCTTTGATTTTTGATAATTTGACAACAAGGTATCTAAATGTAGCTCCTTTTGCATTTAAAAATTTGGAAGTTCTCCCTGCTTCCTAGACATCCATATTCTTTCTTTAGGATTGGGAATTCTCCATTATTATTTCTTTGAATAGTGTTTCTGTTCCTATTTATCTTTCTTCACCTTTTGAGATCCCAATTATTCTTAAATTTCTTCTTCTAATGGAGTGGTATATTTCTTATTGTTTCCTCATTTTCCTTTTATCTTGATTCTCTCTCTTGTTTTAATGGATGATTTGTTCATTAGAATTGTCTACATCTGAAATTCTCCTGCCAGTTTGATTCTAATTAAAGCATTTTCTAAATTGGTCTGCATTACATTCAGTTTTTTTTGTTCTTTTTATATATCCAATCTCTTTATATTCTATTTCCTTTATAAAGATATTTCCTTGTTCCTGGACCTCCATGCTAAGATCTAACACCAGCCATGCCTAAATGCCTTTCTGACTTTCCACTATCTCAGTTAGCATTTTTAGTTCTGTTGTTTTTGAATTCTTTGTCTGATAGGTCCTCTATTTCTATTTTGTTTTGGTTTTTTTTTTCTATTTGCCCCAGAATTTCTGTCCTCTCATTTACTTTTCCTATATTTTTTTCAGATGTTCCTTGCTTCTCGGGCATATGTATTGCTTTATTTGTGTGTCTCTGTGTGTGTTTTGTTTTGTTGAGGCACTAGAGATTTAGTTTGTTTGTTTCTCTTCTTAATTTATCTTGATATGATGGGAGCAGCAGGGGATTGTGGGCCTCTACTGCTTGATCTCAGTTTTAGGAATGAAATTGATCTCCTATACTTCCTCTACTTTCATTCCACAGTGATCTCTATTTTGTATTTAGCTGTCTTAACTTCTTACCCCATCTCCCTACTTTTCCTTTATGAGTTTCCCAATGTGGATAACTAGGTCTGGACTTTTATGCTCATGCTCTGGGACTGAGTTTTGCTTGGTAGACAGATGGCACTGCCCTGAGTGTGGCAGATGGGCATGTATGGCCTTGTCACTATGGCCACCATCAATGGTGATTGCTACTCTGCCTCTACTTCTGCTATCATTTCTGAGGTCTGTAATATCTACATGCCATTTGTTTGCTTTTCCAGCTATTAGTAATTTATTGTACTATTTTTTCTCTCTGATACTCGGCTATTTATGGAATCCAGCTTGACTCAGTCTAGTATCCCTTCGAGAGTGAGGTGGAGAGGGGGCTTTTGGTGCCTGCATAAACCAATGCATTCCCAATTTCCTGGATCTGCACCCACACCCAGAGTTCCCACTTCTCCTTGTGTGTCTGGTCCTCCTTGCATGTCAGCAAATTTCCTCCAACAATTTGACAGTGTTCCATGTTGCCCCATCATGACTTGGGTGGTCAACCCCAGCCTGTTCTGCCAGCTGTCCTTTCTGCACTGTTACCTATGTTCCCCTTTGCTTCCTCTCACTCTTTCCCCTCAGCAGCCACCAATCTTAGTTTGAGATCTCCATGGGAAAGTCCTGGAGAGCTATAAATGAAATGGGCCATCTAGTACTTCTTATGAGCAAATATTTTATTAAAATTGTTTTTTAGGGGAAAGGGTGACCCCTAACTCTCTATCATGTTGTGGGTGGTGTCTCCAGCTTTCTCTGCTGAATCAACATTTAAATCCATATTTGTCTAATGTCATAGTTCTAGAATTTTTTTTTTTTGCTGCAAGTGATGCATCTTTTTACTAATTTATTGAACAACCTTTACTGAACACTGGGAAAGTAAGGATAAAACAGCACTATCCTCACAGACACCAGAGTCATCCAGAATACACAAACAAGTGCTCATTACCCGATAGTGAGCATTATAGAAAAAGCTGTGGTGGAGGTGTCAAAGAAGCATGACTGGACAACTTCAGTCTAGGTCAAATGGAAGGAGGTTAATGAGGAAAAGTCTCATGGGAAAAGTTGTAAATGTAAGTAAGAGTAGATGCAAGGAAAGGGGGTTTCAGTCAAGAAAAATAGCCTGGAAGTGTAAGAACATGAGATATATCCATAGACCTCCAGTATCTCCATGCTAGCAGGACCTTCCATGGTATCTGGAAATTACCTGTGTTCCACCAGGAGTTTCATCTGGAAAAGTTACATGTCATGTTTAATAAGACCTGTTGAATAGTTGCTTCTTGGGGAACTTTAAACTGATTAGGAGTACATAAAATAAGGAAAACTTCTCCCCTAGTATATATAGATAGCTCAGCCAAAACATACCAGGGCTTAACGGGTAGCTTTATAAAAGAACAATTCACATATCAAGACATGCCCCTTTAATTTATATGTAAGGAAATAATCTTTATGGCAATGCATTAACAAAGTCACCTTACGTAACAAATCAGTCACTTATTCACTCAAAAACTGGTTATTAATGTCTAGTAGACGCCATCTGTGTGATGAGTGCTGGGGACACAGGGGTTACAAAACTATCAAATTGTAACACCTAAGTTCACTAACCTACTCAAGGGCTTAGAGCCCATCTGTCATGTTGCTCCCAGAGTGGCCCAACTTTCTACCTTCTACCCAGGATAGAAAAGAAAGGGAAGGTGTTGTGACATAATTACATATTCCTCTGAAGACTTTTGATCTGGTTCTATAGTTTTGTTTTCAGAAGGCTATTTTCCTATAAAAATCCTCAAAACCAGCTATTGATACTCAAAATTTACCTGCTAGAATCATGGAACCATTCATTACTCTTTGATTTTTTTAAATCCACATTTTAAAAAGTGTCAGTTCAGTTTATGTTCACATGCACTCATGTAATTGTAAGTACCACTTTGTAACTTCTCAGTTCAGCTACCTGTACCTATCAAGCAAGAGGAAGGAAGATCACTGGGTAACAATAGTTACCTAAACCTGTTATTTTCCATGCTGATTTTAAAATGTAGAAATTTTTTGTGATAAAGGTAAAAAGAACAGCACAGACACACTATAGCTTGTATTTAAAAACGAAACATAACTGGGTTGAGAACCAGATGAATAAAATATGACCTCAGGCTTGGCTCAGTCATCCCTACACTGATTTGTTTCAGACATTTTCTTGTAGCCTGAATGGTTCTCATCAATTTTCATTTTCAAAGTGCTCATATTTCATAACTAGTATCTTGGTTTCCCATGCACCTTTTACAATTTTAAAGTGTTGAATTTTTTCCCCAGGATGAACTCCTCACCCTACTATTTATGGATAAGACCATGATTCACTGGTCTTCAGAATCTCAATGAAGTAAAAAAATATTCAACATAACCCTTTTAGAAAATCACAGAAAAAAAAGTAAAAGGTGCTTCGGTTACAAGTTATAATAATCATAATTGCTGACAGCACACAATCCTAAAATTGTATAATTTCTGAAGGTTTTAAATATCAGGACCTCCATGTACTGATCTGTTTACAGTACGCTTCTGGTGGCAAAAGAATAAACAGTTCAAAATTCACTGGATCTTTATTTCTGATATTATGATTCTTAAAATAAATAAAAATAAACTATCATTAAAAGTGAAAAACACATACCAAATGGGAGAAAATATTTATGCATCATCAGCCAATGAAGGGCTACTATCAAAGATCTACAAAGAATTCATACAACTGAAGAAATAATCTAATCAAAAATAAGCAGAAAAGCTAAAATAAGTACACCTCCAAAAAGATATACAGATGGCCAACAGACACATGAAAAAACTTATCACTTTTCATCATGAAAAATGCAAATCAAAACCCCAATGAGATACCATCTCCTACTTGTGAGAACACCACCTATCAAAAAGTTTAGAAACAACAGTTGAGAAAGGTGCAGGAAAAAGGAACCTCTATACACTATTGGTGAAATCAAAGATTGGTCCATCCCTTATAGAAATCCATCTTTGGCGGGGGTCTCAAAATACTAAAAATAGACCTACCGGTGATGTTTGCTCTGTCAATTTGGATCCCTCAGTGGCCACACAGAACAGAGTGTTCCTGCAAAAACCCATGAAGAATATTCAGTGTGAATAAAAAATAAATCTTGTGATTTTAACACACATGCACACACACATACAAGCAAGAGATCACAACAATGGGCTCTCACTTAGAAAGTTGAACTATACAACAGACACACAACTCAGTTTGGTTACCCTAATTACATGAGCATAGTAACAGCTAGCAATAGTTGACTGTCAGCAGACCTGAGAATTGAATGCTCTCTCTCCTGTATCCTTTTTATATAAATAACTACAAATGATTAGCTAAGTCACAAGCACAGAAAGGAAATCTCGTTTTCAACTCATAAATTAAATGGTAGCTTTGAAAACATTCTTTTCACCTTTTTTCTCAAGTTGTATTAATTTGCCAATTGTTTACATAGCCATGTATCTTTGGGGGTACAACTTTATGCTTCCATATATGCACACTCTTCACTCATCCTCCCACAAATGTGCAGTGCCAATACCCAATCACTATTCCTTTCCCCAACCTCTCTTCTCTCTCCCCCATCTCCTCAGACAACCAACAGGTTTTTCACAGAGCCTAAGATTTCAGTGTTTTACAAGTTTGTTGTCTTTGGTTATTTATATTCTACAAATGAGTGAAAGCATCTGGAACTGTTTTTCATTTCTGACTTATTTCACTTAACACCATCACTTCAAGATCCATCCATTCTGTCCCAAAAATGTACCATTTGAATCCTTCTAATAACGCAGTAGCATATTGCATGACATACACTGTGAGATTTCCTTATCCTGTCATTGGGCATTTAGGTAGGTGCCAGGACTTTACATTGTTACAATGCCAAGAACACATAAATCTTTTCAAATTAATATTTAAGTATTGATTGGGTAAATAACTAGTACTGGTATTATAGGATCATATGACATTTCCATTTTTAATAAGCCTGTTAACCTATTAAGTTTATTAAGTTTACTCCCAGATATTTTATCCTTTATACTATGATTGTAAATGGGACTGTTAATTTTTCTTCTAATTCATATAGAAATGCAATAGATTTTTGAATACTGATTTTATATCTTACTACTTCTCTTCCAATATGAATTTATGTTTTTTTTCCTTACCTAACTGCTCTGGTAGGACTTCCAATACTTTGCTAACAATAGTGGAAGTGGACACACTTTCTGCTTGGATCTTCTTCCTGATCTTAGGGGAAATGCTTTCAGCTCTGATCTAAAAATTTTCTTGGTATAATTTTGAGAAGAATGTGTATTCATTTCCTTTAGGATAGTAAGCTCCATAATTGTCTACTAAGTCCAACTGATCTATAGGTTTAGTTAAGGCCATTATCGCCTGGTTTATGTTTACATGATCTAGTCCTTGGTGTAACTGGTGTGTTATAGCCCCCTACTATTATTGTGTTACTATCCATTTGTCACTTTAATCCTGTTATTGTTTTGTATAATTGGGTGCACCTGTCTTGTGTGCATAAATATAGGTGACAGTTATAATCTTGCTGAATTGACCCTTTGATCACTAAATAGTGCCAATTGTTTTCCCTTGATAACATATTTGACTGAAAGTCTAATTTATCAGTTATGACAACAGCAGTTGGTACATTTTGCTCTGTGTTATTGGCCTGAAATGCTTTGTTCCAAGCCACCACCAATTTATTCTATTAGTTATACTAAACTTTAAATTATTTTTCAGTGAAAAAAAAGTGTTACATTTAATGAAATTTTAAATCGGATTGCCACAATTTTTCAAAGTGATTTCTTTCAATTTCTCTAACAACTTTGTTGCAAACCAATAATGGACATTACTAGCAGACTAGCAGCGATGTGCTTTGAGGGTCACTGTTCTACACCAATGCTTCTTGAATTTTAATCTATTTAAGAATCACCTAGAGTTTTCTATTAAAATGAACATTCTATAATTCAGGAGGTCTACACTAAAACCTAAAATTCTGCATTTTCAGCATGCTTTCACATGGCACTGTTCTGTGGACTACATTGAAAGAACTTCATACTAGACTATGGCTTCCTATGTTACCAAGAAAGCAGAAACAGCCAAAAGGAAGATTTGCTCTCACCACTAAATCTACCCACACACTCTCTTGCACACTGTGCCCATAAGCCCTGCAGTCCCTTCATTACAACAGGTAAATCACGTACATCTTATCTAAGATGATCCCTCCAGCCGTGAGAGCTCTCCATCCCATGAACATCACACCAAATTTCATCATCATCACTTCTCCCCATCTTTGGTTTTCCCCTCTGTACTACTGAAGCAAGGTGCCTGAGCAAAGCAGCCACCCATCCTGTGATAAGCAACTTGCTACGTTTCCTGGCCTGTAACTTAAGCTCTAGTCTGACCATGAACAGTTACTATGTTAACCCATCCAGAATAATCTAAAATGCATATACCCATAACTCTCCTGAAGGGTTGTTCAGCCTTTGGATGTAGATTCATTGAGCCAAGTACCAGTACAATAAACCTGCTTCTTGTCAGCCTTGGTGTCCTGGTTTCCTCTGTACCACACAACACTGTAATACTCCCTCAATATTTCTACTTCCCTTAATTGCAAAACTCCTCGAAAATTCTTTTTCTTTCTTTGACATCCCCAATTTCTCTCCTCCAGTTCTTCCTTAAGCTCAACTAAATCAGGCCTTCACTCTCATTGTTCACACCAGATAGCTTTTGCAGGGGCCCCCAGTCACTTACACATAGTTAGAGTCAATGTTCAATTCCCAGCCACTTCTCAGCAGCATTACCCTCCTGTAGGTAGGAAGTGGAAGCAGTAGCTTCGAAAAAGACTTAGAGTGTGAAATAGAAGCACTGAAACTAGAAAAGCATCATGTTGTAGTGGAAAAAGTGTAACTGGGTGGTCTCAGGAAAAGGGAGGTTCCAGTTTCCTTGAACCACCAAAGGATGGGCAGTGCTGAGCAGGGAAGAGGGAAAACTGGAGACTGGAAAAAAGGAAACAGAGCCAGAAGGAAACGTAGAAGAGGCACATGGAGCAGAGAGCTATATGAAAAAGCTTCCTTTGCTTCTTCGTCTTAGATTGGTTGAAATAAACGCAGACAGTTTAACAATGGCAGCTTTTACATTGATTTTGCTTTTGCCCCTTCTGCCCCTTTTCCTATGGGTCACCACAAGGAGGTGCCTTAGATTTGTGACAAGCTTTCAGGCCTTAGTGACCCTGCTTTGGTCTAACCCTGTTTGGCTGGGTATTTACTCATGAGGGGATTTCTAATTTCAGATGCTTTATTTGGAAACTTTTTTCTTGTCTTTGTTGCACACTAGTTAAAGTTCCTTTTCATTAAAAGTTTTACACACTAGCGTATATTTTGTCTTAATGTGGCAGATGGCAGAACTTACTAAGAGCCAGCAGATAAGGGGGCCCTGGAGTGCTCCTCACCCCACCCTGTAACAAAAGGAGGAGTCATGGAATCCAGGATTCACCTTGGAACTTGACCTTGACCTTTCTGATAAAGCTAGGGGCCATGTGTAAATGAATTCTTTATGAACCCCATTACTTCATTTGTAGAGGGACTAATGACTGCATTGTTTTAGCATTAACTTCTTGTGAAAAATGTGATAATTAAAATACTTGAAAATGCAATACAAATCCTATTTTTCATTAAAGTGAAAAAGGCCATTTACCTCACCTGAAGCAGCGCCCAGTGTTTTTCAGTCCTAAACAAAAGCAGCTAAATAATGTCTTCCTGCCATTGAGGATGTGGAGCTCTTCTCCCAAACAATAGGCCACGTGTCCAAAATGGCATCTTCCTGCCTTTGCTGACCTGGAGCACACGGCAGCAGGACTCCAGGCCAGTTTCCAACTTACAAATACAACAGAAGATGCAACAGGAGATGCTTCCAGAGCTGCCAGGATGCCCCAGCACAGCACCAGACAAGCAATACTCAGGACAGCAACTGTAGCAGCCAAACTACCCGACAAACAGCCCCACTCACAGTTCAGTGAAGTACCCGGCTCCCCGGCTTCACAACAACAGTAAAACAGGAACAGCAGCAAAATAGAGCAATTTCAGTCCCTCGACTACTTGCAAGGCCTCCAAACCTTTCCTCTCTGAGGTTGGCTGCTGGAGGCCTCCACCTTCAGAGGCCTGCAACACCCTCTGAAAATGAGCGTGGTGGGGGCCAAAATCCACTGACCCCCAAATGCTGAAGATCGAAAATACTGAATCCCAAAGACTGAATGAATCCATGCCCCCTTCTGCAGTCACTTATATTTCTTATCAGTCACCCCACCCTACAATGCCATACTTTTTAGCATTTTCCCTGGGGCTATCTAGCCTCACCAGCAACGCCCCCAGGGGACACTACTTGTAAGTCTTTTGGCTTCAGCCACCAGACTTGAAACTGTGCAAACGTGGGGATTGTCATGGTTTGTGGGTCCTCTCCCACAAGTTGACAATTGCAAGGCACAACTCAAGCACAGAATGTAACAGCAGACTTTATTTACAAGGAAGGAATTGGGAGTTCTTTTTAAAGGAAAGAGTTTCTAAGTCCACACAATGGCCATCTGTCCTACCCCAGATAATGTCCTCAGTGTCCAGTAGTCCACATCAAAGGCTGCATGTGAATGATGGTGTCATTGCTTGCAATAGAGCCTGGAGCTAGTGGCACACTGGTGCCAGTGGTGGACCAGTACCCGCTCATGGTGACAGCTGGTGGTACTCACAAGTGATGAGGGATTACACAGATTGAGTGATTTAAACAATAAAACTTCAATCTCTCACAACTCAGAGGACCAGAAGTCCAAAGTAAAGCTGTCAGCATGGCAATGTCCTTCTGGAGGCTTTGAGGGGGAATTTGTTCCCTGTCTCTATCCTCGCTTTTGGAAAGTGTCAGGAATCCTCTTTACCTTATAAACACATTGCCTCAATCTCTGCCTCCAGATGTACAGATTCTTTATATATTAAGTCTATTGCCATTATGACTTTGTTCCCTCTCCATTACGGTTTATCTCTGCTATTTCTCATAAATTCTTAGAAATTATTCATGTCTCAGGTTTAAAACAATAAATCAGGAGAATTTTTTAGGTTACCACACATGTGATTGTCAGTGAGCCCCTCATGAGTTTTAATTTTCTAGTAGAGTTAAGACTTAAATAAAAGCTACACCAAAGAGCAATGAGAACAACACAAAATTCAGGACTAATCATCACATCAGCTGAAGACTAAAGATTGACTATAGCAAGTGCCAGAAAATACAGAGGGGTTAGATTATACTAGAGGGTGATTTGATAGAGCTCTTCATAGACAGGAACCCACAAGTCAAACTCTCCAAAAGCTTTGCATTTTTATTGTGCTTAGTATATTTTAGATTTACTATATAAATTGCTTAAAGTTGCATATTTTTAAAAACGATGGTGAAATATCAAGCTAATTCTAATTCTAAAAATTAAGTTGATAGCATTCTTATAGGTCTTCCAAAAGTATGTATTTTACCAGTTCTACATATGCATACTCTCAGACAGGCTCTCTATATTTATCAGAAAGAATCTATTGTACTATAGTTACAGTTGACTAAGATACAGAGTCACTGTGGCTAAGGCAAGAATCTGGGTTGTCCAACCAGGGTGACCAGGGTTTGATACTGGTTTCCCCACCAACAAAATGTGTAGTGTTGTGCATGCATCTTAATTTCTGAGTTTTTGTTTTTGTCTATAAAATAGAAATCAAAACATTTTTTCCCCAGACTTGCTATGAAGGTTTAATAAGAGTGTTTTGTGAAAGTGCTTAGATAGTTCTGGCATAAAGTAGTCACACAAATGTTAGTTCCCCTTCCCTTTCCCTCACTGGGACCAGATGTAAATTTTTGGGTTTAGGAATAAATGATCTTGAGATTCCTTCCCACTCTATGGAATTTTTAACATGCAACAAACCATCAAAAATCAGTATTGTTAAGGCCACAAGACAAATATCAGAGTTTTATGTTGGGACAAACCTTCTGATGAGCCACTGTATCAGTAGCTTTTAACATGCAAATATCTTTCCATCTGATGATTCAGTTCTAAGAATTGACCTTTCAGGAATTATTTGGGTTGTTAGTAAATGTTTATCTAAAAATTGTGATCACAAGTTTTTTATATATATAGTATAATAATAGTCATAAAAAAGATGAAATCTTGCCACATATGACAATAGGGGAGGACCTTGAAGAGATTATGCTAAGTAAAATAAGTCAGAAGGAGAAAGACAAATACTGTATCATTCCACTCATTTGTGTAATATAAGCAAGAAAAGCAAACAAGCAAAATCAGAAACCAAAAATAAAACTTTGGAGTGACAATGGAATACAAAAACTTGCAACATTTTCTCCTGTTAACTGTTTCCTCTATTGTGCAGAAATCCAGCTTGTCTTTTTTTTTTCTTTTGCATTTGTTGCCTGAATTTTTGCTACTATGTCAAAAAAAGGTCTTTGCCAGATCAATGTCAAGAAGTTTTTTCCCCTACTTTCTTCTAGTAGTTTTATAATTTCATGTCTTATATTTAAATCTTTAATTCATTTTGAATTAACATGGTGTGAGATAAAGGTCCAATTTCATTCTTCTGCATGTTGATATCCAATTTCCCCAACACAATTTAAGACATTTTCTCATTGTGTGTTCTTATCATCACTGATGAAGATCTGTTGACTATACATATGTGAGATTATTTCTGGACTTTCTGTTCTACTCCATTGGTGTATAGTCTGACTTTAGCTGACTGTAGCTTTGTAGTATAGTTTGAAATCATGAAGTGTGTGTCTAGCTTGTTCCTTTTTCACAAGAATGCTTTGGATATTGGGGTCTTTTGTGGTTCTATAGTTTTTTTTCTACTTCTGTAAAGAATGCCATTGAGATTTTAATAGGAATTTCATTAAAACTGATCACTTTGGATAGTATGGATATTTAATATTATTTAAATCCATGAACACAAGATTTTATTTTCATGTTCTATGTCTGTTAATTTCCCTTATCAATATTTTATAATTTTCAGGATAAAAGTATCTGTCAACAGATGAGCAAATGAAAAATGTAGCATATATGTGTGTGAACATAATATATGTATATATATTTCGAACATATATACATGTGTGTATATATGTATATGGAATATTAGTCATAAAAAGATGGCAAAACCAACATGCTCAGTGGAAAAGTTAGACACAGAAAGACAAATATAATGATCATATTTTTATGAGGAATCTGAAAGAGCTGAACTCACAGAGTAAAATAGTGGTTTCCAAAGGCCAGGGATGGGGAATTGGGAAAATATTGGTCAAAATACACAAACTTCCAGTTATAGAGTATGAATAATTTATGGAGACCATAACTACTGTTAATATTATATGTTATAATTAAAATTTCCTAGAGATTTGATCTTCAGTGTTCTCACATCAAAAAAATGTAACTCTGTAAGGTGATAGATCTGTTAATTAGCTGATTGTGATAATCATTTCACAATGTACACATACATCAAACAATATCTTGTGCAACTTAAGTATATATAATTTGTACCAATTATACTTCAATAAGCTTGGGAGTGATTTGTGTTAAATTTAAATTGCTTTTATTTTGTAAAATGCACAGAGCTTATTTTTAAGTCTTTACTATATCAAAATAAAGGATAATTTAACATCCATTTAGAAAGTTGTGAAACTAGTTTGGTCTTCTCCGTTGCACTAATCAGCAGCATTCTGCAGCTCCTCAAACTATATAATGAAGTAAGACTTGATGAAACACTGGTAAGTATTTCCACTTCACAGAAAAAAAAGTGAATTATGTAGGCTTTGATCTCCCAGTTCTCAGTACACAAACTCTGGGTGAAAAGCCACTTTATTAGTAACCCTGCTCAGCTGTGACAATGGAAACGTGTGTTAGCCTGAAATGAAAGGCGCCCTGTGAGTTTCTCATTAATGGACTGTGAAAGTCTAGGCTTAGGAAGTTGACAGCATCAACAAAACCAACCATAAGCAATACACAAAGTCAGAGAAAATTAATCTCCCTACTAACTGAGTGTGGGTATCCTGATACAAGATGGGTAGCTCAAACGCATCCAAGGGCAACAAGTACTTCAAGGTTCTCTGTGACATTCCACTAGTCATTTTGGGGGAGGGGGGGCCCAGAACCCTATATATTCAACGGGTCTTAATATGTTTCTTATTTTCATTAACATCTTGAATTCCTGGATGTTCCCAGCTATTATTTTGGAGACTTCTTTCATGGAAGAGACATTCCTAACAGAATAAAAGGATGAGTAATCGATGATGAAGGGAAAGAACATTTTGTTTACTGACACATTAATATTTTATGTGCATGGGATGCTGTTATATAAGTTACATATTAATAGTTCATTTGATCCTGATCACAGTATGTGCTCTTTTCCCCACATCATGGATGAGAAAATGACTCCCAGGTTAAGCTCAAGATTAGGCAATTAAGAGTGGAAGAGAAAAAAAAAAAAAAAAAGAGTGGCGGGGTCAGTGTTTTCAGCAAGGCCCTTTGCCTTCCTGAAAGACAAGACACTAACCCTGTGAGGGAACTGGGAGGGTAAGGCTCCCAATACCCCAGGAGTTAGGAGTTTGATAAACTGAAAAATATTTGTTTGTAGAAAATACTGTCACAATCACTATTTATGCCTCACTAGCCAACCCTGAATTTCACACTTACCTTATTAAGCACTTGTTAGAAGGTGGAGATATATTAGTAATAAAAAAGAATCTGAAGATTTGTGGAGCATACAGGCTAGGGGGAAAGAGTGCCATTTATCTTATTTATTTATATTATTTAATTTTTTTACATCATTATGCATACAATGTTTGATTTCTCCTCTCAGGTGTAATACCCACAGAATTCCCACCACCAAATCAACCGTGAATCATCACCAGAGTCTCTTACCTTAAACGGTTGATATTAGAGACTACAGTAGGATAAAATTAATTTCATACTGTCCTGCAACCATCTCAGACCAGGTAGGTTCATCTTCCATTCAAGCAGTTTCCTTGAATTAGCTGTTCTCATGACGTTCCCTACTGTACTCTACCGTACTCCACCGCCATACTTTGGCCACTCCTGGCGTCCCCCGTGACACTGCCTCATATACCCAGTCTCTTTGCGCAGATGCGCCCACCTATGCATGCCCATACTCTACCTACTTCAGGTGTCTACCATCAGGCATGCGTGCAGGACCGCAGGTGTCTATCATTGACAGTAATAGTGGAAGGGAGGAAAAACCTGATAACTTTCCATTTACCTTACACATATTAAAACCTAAGTAAAACTTGGAATGACAGATTAAGAATTTTCTTTCCACCATTAAGTGTGAGGTAACACTACTTTACCAAAGTTTACAGTTTCTGTTCCTTCCTTCTTCCATTGATTTAGACACACTAGAGATACAAGTGTTCACAAAAGGTAATAAACATTAAGCAACTACTGTATGTAAAACCTAAGACTCACATTGTCTTGCAACCATCCCAGACCTGGTAGGGTTCATCATCCATTCAAGCAGTCTCCTTGTCTTAGCCACCTTCCTACTATCTACCGCACTCCACCGCCACACTTAAGCTTCTCCTCCCGCGCCGCCTGGCGTCCCCGTGCTGCTAGCCTTATATACCTCGTGTCTCAGCCCAGGTGCACCCACCTGCGCATGCCCACTTAGGCATACGTGCAGGACCACAGGTGTCCATCATTACTACACCAATGGTGAGATGGCGAAAAGGCCTGACAATCCTTCATTACCTTACACACATGAAGAGGGACTCAAAGATTAAACTTGCTAGCTCTACTTTCTTGGGCACTCGTAGACTCAGTTTAAAAGTATGGGATTGATTTTGTTGTTTTTATATGGGGTAGATGGTTTGAGTACAAATGGCCCCAGGTTTAAAATGACCTAACTTATGACAGTTCGACTTTGTGATAGTATTAAAGCAAAATGCATTCAGTAGAACTCATACTTTGAATTTTTATTTTTCCCCAGCTAAGTGATGTGCAGTACCATACTCTGTAACGATGCTGACAAGTCAGGGGTGGAGCTCCACTGATACAAGCTTCTACCAGCTATTTTGGAGCAGCCTCAGAAGAAAGAAATTGATGACTCTGGTGCTGTAGTAACCCTATCATCCAGCAATTAATTCTAGTTGAATGTCTCAAACATTTTCAGGTCAATGGTCCTTTCAGTAAGTGGAAGAATACATTTAAAGTAGACTGGGCAGGCCTCTCTGGTGATGCAAAGGGTTAAGTCACAGCAGTATGAAGCTATACACAACCACTGCAGAACAAGTTCGATCCCTGGCCAGGGAGCTAACCCACATGGCACAGCAGACCTCTCCCTGGGCAATGTATTTCATTAGATCCACCTGCTCTGCTCCCCACTCTATCTCTGGTGAATCCTCTCACCCCACCCCACACACCTCTGACCTGTACCCCAGTTCCTGTATGCATAAATAAATGAATCTTTTTTAAAAAATAAATTAGACTGGGGTCTCCCTGGTGGTGCAGCCGGTTGAACAGCGCACTGTGAAGCATTCGCGGCACAGCAGTGCCAGTTCCATCCCTGGCCAGGGAGAGGACCCACATGGCACAGCAGACCTCTTCTGCCTCCCCCCACTGCTCCCCTCAGCAGTGTGTTTCAGTCCATCTGTCTGTTCTGCCCCACTCTGTTTCTGGTGAATCTGCTCACCTCCCGGGACTCTGACCTGTACCTCCAGCTCTTATATACATAAATAAATAAATCTTTAAAATAAATAAATAAATTAGACTGGGCAAAGTTATAATGTTCAGAGGTTAGGAGTATTAAATGCATTTTTGACTTAGGATATTTTCAAATAATGATTGGGATGTAACCCAATTGTAACTCAAAGAAGATTTGTATTTGCTAGAGCTGTATAACTAGCCCATCTTTAAGCAGGTGTTTGGCAACTATGCGAAAATAAACGAGGTCTGGGATGGAGAAGATTGTAGGGACGTAGCAGGGAACAGATTTTGAACAAAACTATTAACATTAACATTAACTAACATTACTACTAAAATTAATGGTGTGGGGGTTGAACAGAACACTTAGCATTGTGACAGAGTACTTGCTCAATAAATTCTTAGTATTATTAAAAAACATTTAGTCAAAAATGCCAAACTGGCATGTAAGGAGAGCCAGGTGGTATTATATTATACTGAAATTTCTGGGTTTAATAAAATGAATAAGTGTTATATCACACCTTTTATTGCAGCTGAAATATGTTTCAGATGTTTCAAACAGGACTAT
The DNA here is from genome assembly GCA_019455555.1 of Galemys pyrenaicus. Taxonomy (NCBI): domain Eukaryota; kingdom Metazoa; phylum Chordata; class Mammalia; order Eulipotyphla; family Talpidae; genus Galemys; species Galemys pyrenaicus. Next base: position 281,137 of record JAGFMF010011770.1, read on the forward strand.
AAGTTGTTTACATTGGAGAAATTGCTCATCTCCTCTGAGATGTTTGCCCAGCTGTAACAGGATTTTTAAAGACCCCGGAAATTCTGTGCAGATCACCTGAGATAATATGTGAGGAAGAGATTTTTAAGCCTTAAAATACCACATTCATATAAAGTGTATTAAGTGAGCAGCCAGGAAGAAAACTGCATGAAGGAAATGTTAAATACCTAAAATCATAACACAGGCATTAAGGCTGCACAGGAGGATCTTCTGGGTCAGTCTAGTATCTCCACTTACAAAAATGGTTTCCGCCGTTGTCAGTTTTGGTTCCTGGTAACAAAAGTTATTTCTTTCTGAAACTTATTTTATTTAGCAAGTTTAGCATTTCAAGTGGAAAATTATCAGTTTGCTATTTTTCTTAATTCTTCTCTGCTAATTTCTGATTTGTCAATATTTGGTTGTGTTTCAAGGTGTTTATTATTTAACTTTTGGGTTCTCACAATTTTATGTTTATAGCTACTGTTTTTCAAATTTACGTTACTTCTCTTGAAGTATATTATTACAAACTTTTCTTTCTACGTCTCTGTGTTTTCTCTGGATTGATTAAAATCTTTGTGTAAACTGACCAGATAAGATTTGCCACATTCCTGTTGTTCAATGTTAGCATTGTATAAGTAGTGAAAGATTTCCGGCAACTTATGTTTTTTTTTCTAAAGATTTTATTTATTCATACATACAAGAGCTTGGGTACAGGCCAGAATCGCGAGAGGATTCACCGGAGACAGAGTGGCGACCAGAACAGGCAGATCGACTGAAATGCACTGCTGAAGGGAGCAGCGGGGTGAGGCAGGAGAGGTCTGCTGTGCCATGTGGGTCCCCTCCCTGGCCAGGATCGAACTCGCATTGCTGTGCTGCGATGCTCACTATGCGGTGCCCAACCCACTACTGCACTAGGAAGGTGCAACTTATGTTTTTTTATCTGATGGTTTTTAATTTAACATAAATGAAATTTAAATTTAGTTGTAAATGCTCATTCCTTTAGCATGCTTATGAATGAAAATGTAAGATTTAATTTACTTAAATGTAATTAAAATTGTTGTATTTAAATGCTTCATTTGGATAATATAGTGTAGGGTAAAGGTTGATCAGGTCTTTCCACCCTCCCATCACTGTGATGATGACACCTGCGGTGCTGCGAGGCCAGTGGGCCTTGGTGGCCAAAAGCAGCCGGGCGCAGTGGCGCGCGCCTGTAATCTCCACTACTTGGGAGGCTGAGGCATGGAGGATTGCTTGGTCGGTAGTTCTGGGCCACAGTGCGCTGCACCTGTGTGGTGTCCGCACATTTCAGTACCAGAGTGGTGACCTCTCTCCGGGGCCAGGGGTACCACTGATCTGTTTGAAAGCCTACGAGGGGGAGGCGTTTGAAACCGGCCGGCCCAGCCGGCAACGTTGGGAACACAGAAGGCTCCTCATCCCGACGGCCCGATTGACCAACTGACAGGACCGACAGAACTGATGAGAGCAGCAGCAGCAGCAGCAGCAGCAGCAGCAGCAGCAGCAGCAGCAGCAGCAGCAGCAGCAGCAGCAGCAGCAGCAGCAGCAGCAGCAGCAGCAGCAGCAGCAGCAGCAGCAGCAGCAGCAGCAGCAGCAGCAGCAGCAGCAGCAGCAGCAGAGAGAGAAGAAAGCAGCCAAGAGGGTGAGATGCTCCCGGGGCTGGGAGGCCTGCCAGCCTCCCGGCCCCCCGGCCCCCCTGCCTGCCATGTACCTGGCCACCTCTACTAAATAAAGCATGAAAAGCCACCGAGGGCTCCAGGACTCTCCTTCCCTGACCCGTCTGCCCAGAACCATCCTGAACTTGTCCTGTGCCGCCACCTTCCTGCTGTTACAATAGTTTAGTTCTTCATTTGACTATATTATCAATTTAATATATTTTTGTTTTACACTTTATGTTCCTGGAGATTTAAATAAAATAAACCTAATATTTGAGAAATTGGCAAAACAATGTTAGAAATGTTTGTTTTCTGAAAAACAGACATAGAATTTTAAATTTTCCAAATGATCTGAGATATATGGAATTAACATTTCCAGCGGAGTGCCAAAATTTAAGCTAAAAAATGTACTGTGACTATTTAATTTCATATATATTTCTGCTTAGTTTTTTTCTATGACCTTATGTGTATTTATCAGCTTAGTTAATATTCGGAATTTCGTCTTCAATGATTAGAATTTGAACATTGTGTCAATGCTGCTAAAACCACAGTAAGGAAATTGGGTTAATGTGGAGATTTGTCATTTACTTAATTTGAAGATTTGATAGCCACAAACTGAGGAGATAATTCAATGTGGCCACCAGAGGGCAACACAGTCAATGTCCTCAGATTGGCCCTATTTTGTTATATTGGGTACATGCAAATACAGGGACAGTGCATATCACAGAGTACCATATTTTTGTAATTGAATGGCCCCATCAAACTTCAAGATATTTAACTTCTAATCTATCAGTCTGAAGCTAGCTGTTTTAACCATTTTACTTATAAAAATTATAAGCCAAAGCTAAGACTTTGAAAAGATAAATTGGGACCTCCCTGGTAGCTCAAGAGGTTAAGCACCACACTATGAAGCATTAGCAGCCACTGCAGTAGGATTCAATCCCCAGCCAGGGAGGGGATCCACAAGCAGTAAACCCCTCCTGTCTTGCCCACTGCTCCTCTCAGCAATGTATTTTAGTAGATCTTCCTGTTCTGTTCCCCACTTTGTCTTTGATGAATCCTCTCACCATGTAGCGGCAGGAAGGTGGCACAGGGCAAATTCTGGATGGTTCTTAGCAGAGGGGAGTAAAGGAAGGAGTCTTGGAGCCCTCGGTGGCTTTCATGCATTTTATTGTCAGAGGTGGCCAGGTACATGGTAGGCAGGGGTGCCGGAGGGCCGGGAGACTGGCAGGCCTCCTAGCCCTCCGGCGCATCCACCCTCTCGGCTGCTCTTGTTCTGCTACTGCTGCCCTTGTTGCTCCTCTGCTGCTGCTCATTGGTCCTTGCTCCGCTGTTTCTGGTTGGTCCTTTCTCTGCTCACTAGTACTGGCGTCCTCATAACACCACGCATATAAGCCCATGTCCAAACTCAGGTGCACCCACTTGCGCATGCCCACCTAGGCATGTGCGCAGCACCACAGGTGTCCATCATTATACCAGTGGCAGGAGTGTAGAAAGACCTGATAGTTCTCTGACCCTACACACCACCACCCCCAAACACACACCTCTGGCCTGTACCCCAGTTTTTATATGCATAAATAAATAAATCTTTAAAAAAGAAAATAAATTAAGAAAAGATAGACTAACAGTCTGTGACTTTTCTGTTTTGGGTTCCCCATGGCTTCCTGTAATGCTAAGCGCATGTGGTTAATTATGCTGGGTGATAAAATTAGAGAAATTGCTTTGTCAACTTCAGAGGGAGGTAATAGAATTTTTAGATTGTGCTATGAGCTGATAAACTGTTGTTTTCACAGTGATTAACTTGTACAAGGAAACCATTTGTGTGTGTGTGTGTGTGCGCGCTTGTTGTATCGTATTAGTCACCCTCTCCTCGCTCCCATAAACCAAAGTAAATGAAATGGTTTGGGACAAATCTCCCTCAAATGTGCCATTTTGGCATGTGGATTATTTTGATCTGAAGGCAATTAAGACCAGCAGACTCAAGTGCAAGTCTTTCTATCTCCCTTAATTACCTAAAATAGTTTCGATAGGAAAGCTGACCCAGAAAAAGAGATAACTTTTATCTCTCTGGCAGAGCAAACATCAACTTACTGAACATCAGCTTTTCTTATTGTTCTGTGAACTACCCGCCTCCCCTTTGAAATCCTAGACCCCTACCTCATTCCTTGGCTCAAGGTGGCATAGAAACTTATTTTTGCCTCATTGTCTTTGACTCTGTCATGTGAGGTTCTCATATGTATGTAATTAAATTTGTTTCTCAGTTCATCTCGCTTATGTAAATCTAATTATTAGATCAACTGTAAGAAACTTCAAGGATAGTGGAAGATTCTTCCTTCCCTACAGGAACCAGATAAAAAGTGCAACTGTGCTTATCCCACAGTTCATACATAATCTAAAGCACCTCTACCAGGGCAGTCAGCAAACTACTGCCAGGCCATCTGATTGGGGGCCCATTTTAAAAATTAAGTATCGTTGGAAAGCATTCATACCCATTTCTTGCTATTATCTCTGACTGCCTCACAGTTGAATAGTTGTGATGTGGATCTTAAAACTTGCAAAATGTAAAATATTTACTGATCTTTAAGAGAAAAATTTGCTGACCCCTGCCCTAAGTTTACCTTGAAATTGTATCAAGGTAAGCCAGTGAAATGACATAAATCTGTGTATAGATCATTCACCTACACAACAGCTATTGTAATTCAACACATCTAACTTCCCTTACAATGCTTGTTTCCATAGAGGCAGCTAAGCTGCATGTCCATAACAGAGGAATAACACTATCCAGTAGAACCTAGACATTCCAGGAAGTTTGGTGGGAAATAACTGGGAAGTAACAGAAATAACTGGAAGTAACTCGGAAGTAACAGAGTACTTGTTTAGAAATCTTATTACAGGCCTTGACCAGCAAGCAGAGACACAGTAGGGAGCAGACCAGTGAAATTAACAAAGTTATATTTCTGTAAATCTGACATCGACATAGACTTTGAAAAAGTTTTTTCTTCATTTTTAAAGTTTTAACAAAATTAGCAAACAAACATTCTCTGTTATGTTCTACTCTCAATTTTCCAAGGAAATATTGATCATGGTGCTAAATCTTGTGAATAAAAAAACACAAGACTGGAGCCATCCAGTCAGTTGTGGCATACAGCTGTTTGACCTGCTAACCACTGTGTACTCTGGGAGGATGAGGGTGGGAGGGAAGGAGTGATACATGCATTTAGTACAGTAAGGTAGGAAAGAGTGCATTCACCAAAAAGGTGATACCCATTTCTTCTTTTTTAATATATTGATAATACCATTGTTAAATAAAGCATGAGACATACATTTTTTGAGACCCTGTTTAAAAAAATTACTAGTAGTACATTAATAAGTGCCAGTGGTATCTTTCAACCTTACAGATATGTTCTTTTCATCTTCATAATAACCACTTTCTCCCTAGATGACAGCAAATTCTCAAATTTTACACCTGAGTATTTTCTGAACATCTGGGATCTAACACAGGAATCCCAAGAGAAATAAGAGTCATGCTCATCCTTGAGGATTTTAGAATGTTAAAGTGATCATACCACATGCAAGTCATACTATCTGTGTCGAAGGATGTATTATTTCATAAGTGCAATTGAGATAATAAGTTTGCCACTTGGAATAAAAGAGACGCATGAGACCCAAAGTCCGATTTTACATTAAAATAAATTCTAGATGGATCAAATACTTTAATGTAAAAACAATGAAACTACGATAGCACTAGAAGAAAATAAAGCATGATAGGTGTATTATTTTATAATTTTGGAGAGGATATCATACTTTCACCATGACACAAACTCTAGAAGAAAAAGACTAGCAATCCTGACCACATAAAAATCAAAAATAAAAACTCCAAGGTGGACCTCCCTGGTGGTGCAGAGGTTAAAGACAGTGCTATCAAGGTATCTGCAGTCACTGCAATGAGAGTTCATACATACATGCCTACTGTACTATATCTTTTATAAAGTGGATATACAAAGGTCTACTCACTACCAAGTTTTCATGTTTTACCATAATTACATATATAAATTTAACATGTATCTTTTTGTTTATTTAGCTTTCCTCAATTTCTTTCAGTAATGTTCTCTTGCTTTCAGTGTAGCGCTTTATATTTCAGGTGATATTTATTCTGAAAGATTTGGTGACTGTTGTCACAAATGACTTTGTATTTTATTTCATTGTGTGTTTCTAGTACCTCAAAGTTGGTACAGCTGCTCAAGGATGTCATCAAGCCCCAGTCTCTGGTTTTCTTTGACTCCACAATCCTTAGCACATCCGATCACAAGGAGTTACTGCATCTCCAAGCCTGAAATTTGCTTCCCTGGGAGGATGAAGAAGCACATGACAAGGTGGAATGTATGTGTGGGACCCAGATCAGAAAAGAATACCTTCTCAGAAAAATCTACAAACTTCTGTTCCATTCCAGTCATTAAAATCATGTCAGCTGTTCCTTGATGCAAGGGCACAATGATTTTGTAATATATTTTTTAATTTGCTGGACTATTTCAAAGCACATTGAAAACACATATTAACCCTAATATATTTCACCACAGAGAATATATTTCTCCAACATAACCACAGTACTATTACTACACCTAAGAAAATTCACTATTCACTAGATATCATCTAAAGTCAGACTATCTTCATATTCCAGTAATTCTCCCCCCAAAACTCCCTTACAGTTATCTTTCACATTTTTTTCAAACCCTGAGCTAATCAAAGTTATAGATGCTCTCCGACAAAAGACTCCTTGGGAAGACACCTGAAATAAAATTGGATTGAGGAGGCTTCTTGGGGACCTCCCTGGTGGTGCAGTGACTTGAGCACTGCACTGTGAAGCATCCAGGGCTCAGCCGTCACCCGAGATCAATCCCTGGCCAGGGAGGGGACCCACATGGCACAGCAGACCTAGCCTACCTCGCCCTCTGCTCTGCTCAGCAGTGTATTTCAGTCCATCTGCCTGTTCTGCTCCTGGCTGTCTCTGGTGAATCCTCTCACCTCTCCTGACTCTGGCCTAAACCCCAGCTCTTGTATGCATAAATAAATAAATCAAAAAAAAAAAAAAAGGAAGAAGAGAGGACTACTTGGTAATATATTGAGGGAATAGATAAAAAAATAGGGACAAAAAGATAGGGACTGAGACATAACAGGAGGGATAAGGACTGGGATTCCAGGAGACATGACAAGAGAGAAATGTCAGTAACAACAACAACAAAAAGACAATGACATAATCACTGGTTAATCTATGTTAGGACATTGGCCAAGGTACATCAACCAAGAAACTGCGCGATCACCCACATCTCATCCCCTGGATCCAAATCATGAGCATAATTACAAAACCCCTGAAGTTGTTTTCACCAGTGGCACCCCATTCGGGACACCCCTGCTCATACCTGTACTGTTCTCTGTCCTTGCCTACGTCTCCCAGGCTCACTTGCTCTGGCAGGAGCTGGCCAGATCTTTAACCTGGTGGCTTTGCGCCCAGGAGTTGGCCTGTATCTTTAATTTTTTTTTCAAGATCTATTTTTATTTATTTACTCATACAAGAACTAGGGTATAGGCCAGATGCAGGGGGTGAGAGGATTCACCAGAGACAGAGTGAAGGGCACACAGGCAGATGGACTGAAATACACTGCTGAGGGGAGCACAGGGTGAGATATGGCCTGTATGGTTAAATAAACTTTCTTTGGCCTAGGTGCTTCAGGTTCAGCACATCATGGCACATCTCACACTTGAGGGGGCTCATCCACAACAACCAGGTGAAACCACATCAGGGATGTAGTATTTTGCTTTGGAACGGGTGCTCTCAAAAACTCAAGGGCAATTCTTCTATTACCTTAATTTTTTCCCCACTAGAATAATGGAGCAAAACAGGAAAGGTGGGTGCATGGCCATTTTTGTGGTTTGAGCAATGTTCTTTTTTTGTCTATTCTTGGACACCATTACGGTGGTCTTATTTATGTTTTGTGTCATCATAGTCACAGAGTGACCTGTGAAATTTTTGATGTTCTGTGAAATTGTTTAGGTTTAATAGGAAAATCACTAGTCTGATCTGGATGTAAGTTAGGCCAACTCAGCATCACTAGCTGCTTTTTCCTTTCTCAAATTTCGTATTGTATTTGGTTTTAATGTCTCAATGGCCAATGTTATTTTGCCTACTTTTTAAAACGTATTGACTCTGAACCTAGCCCAGTTGCCTTGCAGAAAATCTTATTCATGATTAATCTGATAATTTCTTTGTGATGGTATTTGATTTGTTCCAATAAATTAAATTTGTTCCAGTAAATTCTCTGAACTCCAAAGCTAAAGCACTAAGGCAGTTTATAGTTCTGTGAGAAGATCCTGACACACAGAAAAAAGCTCAGAGCAAGCAACAGAGAAGAGACTAGGGTTATCTTGGAACAGAAAGAAGTAGGGCAGAGGTAGGAGTTATAAGGGTAGGAGGAGGGGGTGGGTGGGGGGAGGGGTTGGGAGAAGTATGAACGAGCCAGGAGAGGCTGACAGGGACAGATTTCCTGAAATTTAAAAAGCCATGGTAAGGATTAGAGATTTTTATCTGATAGTGATGGAAAAACAGATGAATAAGTTGGTATAAGTTGCATGAATAGTCCTCTGGATGACTGTTTTTTTAATTTTCAGCTCAGAATGGGCTTTCCTCATCATCCTTACCTGGCCATTGGGTTGAGCTATCAGCTGAAAAATCCTGAGTTCACCTAGAGTACCATACTTCAATCAAGAAATTGAAGGTTTCACCTTTCTCTATCACTCTGTCTCCTCTAATACCCACCTCTAGATTCTTCCTTTGGCATCCCTTAATCCTTTTTAAAAATAGCAGTAATCTTATCATCCTGTAATTTAATTTTTGCTGTCATTTTGAATCTATCCTGGTGGGACAAGAATACAAGGGAGGAGAAAGATGTGATCTCCCTGCTTTTTTCAATATAAATTATTCTCTGGTTTTATTGAAATATAATTGACAAATACCACTGTGTAAGTTTTACAGTATACAGCACTGTATTTGACTTCTGTTCATCATGAAATGCTTACTTCACAGCCATTGTCTATATAGATACAAAAAAGAAAAACAGTATTTTTTTCCTTGTGATCAAGGATTTATTTCTAACAACCTTTATAAAACATATATCATACGTCATATATATCATAAGAGAGTCATGTACTTTCATCCATATCTGTCCCTTTTGACCATCTTCACCCAATTCCCTCTTCCCACTCACCTGCACATCACCCCTGCTTCTGGTAACTGAAAATTTGTCTTTTTCTGTTCTTTACTTTTTATCAGAGTCTATGTATAAGTGAGACCATACGGATTTGTCCTTCCCTCAGCATGGCGCCTTCAAGCTCTATCAGAAGATGTTCTCCATTCTTCAGTTTTACAATTTATTTGAAAATATTTTCACAAATGAATTATTTTTAAGGCAAAAGAAAAATATCTCTCCCTCAAAGTTATTTTTAACACATCCTTCAATTTAAAAAAATGTTTTTGATGATACCTTAAGGAAACCCAATCAAGACTCCATTCAAAATTGACAAGCATAAGGCTCTCTTTGACTGTCCCAGGTGGTATATGCCTGGGAGTCTTTACTCTTTACCTTTTATCCCTAAATTTTTCTTTACTTTTCCAAGAAAATAAATAAATAAATATTGACAAGCATGAGCTTGAGTGCCTTTGTCAGTGTTGAGGTGGGTTCTGATAAAATACTGCTGCTGCCTCCAGGATCTTCCATCAGGCCTTTTCCACATGAATCCCATAGGGGAGGCAGAGACCCAATTCACCTTTCCCTGCCTCTTCCTTGAACTGCTGCACACAGTCCAAGAAAGTCATCATGGCCTGGTCTAATTTGTCATCCACAGAATCACTCTTCTCCCCACCACAAAACAATGGCACCTCAACAGAGTCCTCTGTTAAACCCCTCAAGTAGGAATGGCCCCCGCGGGGTATTAGTTGATACCTCTGAAATGTCAGCCCAATTGTGTTAGGGCAAAGAGCAGCAAGGCTGTCTCCCCAGGCTGTGCTAATGTCACACCAGCATATGGGGACAGTGGGAAGGGAGCCCAATCTGAAGTTATTGATGCTGTCCAAGGGGCCAACCTGCTAGATCTCAAAGGTAGCTCTGAAGATGTTGGTTTTCTCCAGTCGGGTCTGCCGGTTTAGGGCACGGCACAGCTGGTTCTCCAGGCTACTCAGCTCATTCAGCAGTTCCAGGTGTTGCCACTGCAAAAAGCTGTGCTCCTCTGGTACAGTATTACCGTTACAGGGCAACCCTAATGTAAAGTGGGTTTGCCTGACTGGGTCCTCAACCCGGTGCTCGAACGGCACTAATAAGCCCCAACCACAGGCACACACAACAAAGGTTAATAAAGGGTTTTTATTTACAAAATAAGGGGAAATAAAGTAATGAATAACACAAGGAGAAGAGAGGGAGACAAATCCATAAATGTCCTACCAGTTCCTCCGAGCTGGAACTCAACAGCGTGCTCACTGAGAGCTGGCTCTGAACGAAGAGAGCCTCCCAAGGCCCATATGTGTGCTTAACTCCATTCTCAGTTCCCAGTGATCCACTCTTCGATGATGACCTTGCAGGATTTGTAGATCTTAGATATTGTTGGTCTGGAGTGGGGGTTGGAGTCCATAAACCTATTCAGGATGACCTTTCCCCCTAACATTTCCTGCTGCTCCAGCATCTCTGTCTCTGCCCAGGCTGCCTCAAGATCTGTTGCTGCTCTATCTTGGCTCCTCTCCACCTCCTCCAGCACCTGGACCAGTCTTGCTTCCTCCAGCTACAGCCCCTTTAGCTCGCCCTGCAGGGCCTTTGTCTCACCCTCACCTATCTTCTCTCTGCTCTCCAAACAGCATCTGTAGTTCAGATTCTCAGTTTCTGTGAGAGTAATTTTGTTAGGGGGAAAGGTAGTCCTAAATGGATTATGGGTGTGTGGACTCCAACCCCCACTCCAGACTATCAGTGTTCCAGAACCACAAATCTGATAAGATGATTATCGAAAAGTGGATCACTGGGACCTGAGGGTGGAGTTAGGCAGCCAGGCTGGCTATAAAACCAGAGGTGAGCCTGGGGCTCTCTCTCTTACTGAGGAGCCAGACCCCTTCCTTCGGGAGACATCTCTCTTCCTTCGGAGCCATCTCATTCGACTCGGAGCCAGCTCTCAACACGCCATTGCTTAGATCTGGTAGGGTATTTGTGGATTTGTATCCCTCTCTTTTTCCCTTGGTATTATTATTATTACTATTTTAATCCCCTTCTTTCATAAAATAAAACCTGTTAATAACTTTTGCCACATGTACCTGGAGTTGGGACTTTTTAAGTCTTCTGAGCGCGCGGGTGGAGGACCCAGTAAGGGGAACCCATTTTATATTAGGGTTGCCCTGTAACAATTTCAGTGTCACGTTGCTCTAAAAGCCTGTCAGAACATTTCTCACACAGGGGATGGTCCACATCTTTTTCACTAGAGAGTGTATCAAAAATGTCCCATGTGAACTTCTGGGTGCTATTGAGAGTTGTCATGGAGCCAAACTTCCAAGCAGGATGTAGTTGTGGGGATTATCGCTGGAGATCTTTCCACTGCAGAGGGTCCCACCAGAGTCACCATATTGAATGTTTTCAATACCTGACTCTTTCCAAGAGATAAAGACTCCCTCCTGGGCTTGTCCTGATTCCCAATGAGCTGAGGTCAGCTTCCAAGCTGAAGTTTTCCGGGTGGTTTTGAGACTCATCATCTGCAGGCACTGATTCAGCTTCAGGGGCTGGTGGCAGTGCTGGCAAATGAAGCAGATGGAGAACATAGTGGACTCTCCTCTTGATTCTAATTTTCCTCTAGTTCCCCAATACTTATCCACATGTATACATATGTATTTTTTAAGGGCCTTCTAGAGTGATCCTTTTAAAATGCATATCCCATTTTGTTACTTTCCTATTTAAAACCTCATTTAACCTACTTAACCCTACCTAAAACCATCTTATCACTTTCCTATATAAAAGCTTACAATGAGGGCCCTCTGGTGGCGCAGTGGGTTAAGCAACACACTATGAAACAGACCGCAGTCACTGCAGCACGAGCTTGATCCCTGCTGCTGGTTGGGGAGGTGACCCACATGGCGCAGCAGACCTCTCCTGCCATGCCTGCTGCTCCCCTCAGCAGTGTGTCCACCTGTTCTGGTCCCCACTCTGTCTGGTGAATCCTCTCACCTCCCACGTCTGGCCTGTACCCCAGTTCTTGTATGCATAAATAAATCTTAAAAAAAAAAAAAAAAGCTTACAACGATACCCTCCTTATATCCTTTTAAGAGTAACTCTTTCTGAAAGAAAAATGTGATCTCACTCCCCTCAATATTTTCAAGGCATATCTTAATAGTAATCTTTCTATAACTAAATCTGATCTTAGCATCTCCCTCCTTAAAATGTTTAATGTCCTTATCTTATCTCAGATAAAGTCCCATCATCTTAGCCTGACACAGAGGTCTCTGCCTATCTTTCCTGCTCTTCCCTCCACCCCCCACTTCTGCAATCCTCACCCATTGGCTCCTCCTTGTTCCTGCAACACATTGTTCCAGTTTTTCCAACATCCTCTATTGTTCCCTTGGGTTAGATGCCATTTCTTCCAGGAAGCCTTCCCACAAAATATAAGCCTCTCTGCTACAGTGACAATCTTAACATCCCTTGTCACATAGCAATGTAATGAGCATACATGGAAAAACTATTTGTTTGATTGGAAATTAAATATAATTTAGAAATAAATATTTACCACCAAATCAGACAGAGTGACAGCTTCTTAGTTAAATTTAGCACACAGAGCATTTATGCAACATTAAAATCAAACTTACAAAAATCTTTATAAATATGTTCACTTTATCCATCAACCACACATTTTGGCACATGTGTTAGCCAGAAATACTTGCTCTAAAGCAAAAGCCTGAGGAACCTCTAACCCACTTATGAACCTGGTGGAGTGTAACAAACACATGTAGAGGACCCCATCTGTTCTGCAACCACCCCAGGCCAGGTAGGTTCACTGTCAGTTCAGGCAGCTTAGAAGAGAACCTTGGAGTCTCTGGCATCATCCTGCAGGTCTTTTAATAGGACACAGGGGAAACAAGCCAGCAGGGAGACAGCAACTTGGGACCCCCTGTGAATCTCCACACGCTCTTTCCTCTGGGCTTCCTCCCGTCCTCTCCTAGTTGCTCTGTCGTCATGTTCTGTGTGACGCTGCCCTTATAGCCTCAGCCTCGAGGCTCAGGTTGCACACCCACACACACCCACACCATACTCCAGGTGTCACCATCAGGCAGGCGTGCCCCATGCCCAAGCTCCCTAGAGCCTCCTGCATTCAAGGCCAAGGTGACGGCCACAGAGGCCAGCAGTGCAAAAACCTGAGCATCACTTACCCTATACCATCCTGACTGGGAGACTACCACAGACTAGTGGGCCTGCCTCTCCCTGTGTCCAGCAGGAGGCAGGTACCCATCACACCCACCACATTGACAGGGTGGGAGATTGTTTAGGGGTTGGGGAAGGGCAGAAAATCTTCCTATAGATTCACTGGAGAGTGGCAAAGGATGTACAATGTAAGCACATCTGATACTTTTGCTACACTGGATCACACACTGAGGGACTTTGCTCTCCAAGAGAAAGTTTCCACTGGCCACCTTTGCGTCAGTTTTCACCCACCTCTTCACTATCACCAAAATGGCTAAATCAGTAATTTAATCCTATTACCACTTAGCCCTCCTTGCAGGCTTTCATCAGAATTACTGAGAAGTGATAAGAGAGGAAGTACATAAAAGCGAAGAGAGGCTAAATAACTAGCTAAGAGTCCCTCTACCCTCTGAAACACCCTTAAAGGAATAAATAATAGGAACACTCAGAAGTTATCTGAAGGGCCTCTTACTCCTTCACCAGCAACTCTACATCCCCAGCACCTGTCAAGTGTACCGAAAATGAAAGGCAGCCCCACCATTATGAACTAGGGGACAGATCGACCACTCAAGACTGCTGCAGCAACAGCACACTGCCATGAGTTTCACCAGAAGTATTGCACAGCCCTGCAAGGCACTGCACCCTCTGAGAAATAAGTGCAGTGGTGACAATTGGATGGGGTTTGGTGTAACGTCTACCCTTCCTGACACTTGTGCCAAAGAGAGTAGGGAGCAGAAGAAGGGACCGCTTTCAATATCACAGTCCATTCTGAATCCTGTTTCCTTGCTGGGGGTAGATCGCAAAGCAAATTCCTTAATAATGGTTAAGTCTCATTTTAACTGCTCCTCCTCCTAAAACAAAAATCCTACACCTGGCTTAAAGTTTACACCAGCCCAGAAGAAAGATGTGCAAAAAAGCTAAAGGAACGCACTGGTGAAGAAGGCAGTGGGGACTGTTTCAGTCTATGGTCCATCTAGGCTGACCAGTGCCTCTGGGAGGATCCGGAATCCCTCTGGGACGTTCTCTTTAGAGGAGGGATGATTAGCGTGTTGCTGGAGCATTGCTGTCAGCTGGAATGATACCCGTTCATATTTCTAGAGATTTTCCCGCCAGTTCCTCTTTCTCTATTCTCTATTCCATCTGGTGATGATGGGCATGACGGTTGGGGAGAGTCTGCGACTGAGAATTCCTTGGATCGGAGTGTGTTAGGAGCAGAGGTTCTGTGCTCTCCTCTAAGCAAGCACCTGGATGAATGGTCTTGTCCTCACTTCCCTTCCCAAACATGGCTCATTGTCTTGGGCTGTTGTGTAATCCTCCAGGAAATACTTGTCTAAACATACTTACTGTCTCCTATTCTGGGTTAAACCCACCCAAATCTGACTTATTTTGTGTACTCAGAGAAACTACTTTGATCAAAGTATAAATGTTGCTAAATTTAATCTCAGTGGTACAGGATGTACGTCTTCAGCTAACAGTGAGATGGAGAAGTGGAGAAGATGTGATGGGGCTAGGGGAAGGGGTGGGGGCTGTATAGGAATTTGCATACACAGCAAAGGCTGCATGGACACACCACATTGTAACTGGGGCTGAAGCCAAGGACTGATACAGTGGTGGTCCCTAGAGGGGGTTTGCTGGTAAAGGTAGGGAAACAGGTAAGGGTAGACACGACAGGAAATGCTCCCGGGGAGCCCCAGGAAAAATGCTAAAATGTATCGCATTTTGGGATGGAGCGACTAATAAAGAAATATAAAGGACTGCAAGTGGGACCATGGATTACTCAGTGTTCTGAATTCAGCTTTTGAGGATTCAGTGTTCTGAAATCATAAGGTTTTTGTGAGCTTCTGAAGGTGGAGGCCTCCAGCAGCCAACCTCTGGAGAGAAAAAGTTCAGAGGCTTCGCGAGTAGTCGGGAGATTGAAACTGTTCCGGGTTTCGGTGCTGTTAGGGCCTGATTTGAAAAGGTGAAGCCCTGGAGCCCAGTGCCTCACTTAAGTATGTGCGTGTGGCTGTTAGTTGGGTTTTGTGGCTGCTACAGCTGCTGTTCTGAGTGGTGCTTTTCTGGTGCTGGTGAAGCGGCAGGAAGGTGGCACAGGAGCAGGGTTTGGGATGGTTCTGGGCAGACGGGTCAGGGAAGGAGAGTCTTGGAGCCCTCGGTGGCTTTTCATGCTTTCTTTAGGAGAGGTGGCCAGGTACATGGCAGGCATGGGTGCCAGGGGCCCTGGAGGCTGGCAGGCCTCCCAGCCCCCAGCGCATCTCACCCTCTCGGCTGCTTTCTTCTCTCTCTGCTGCTGCTGCTGCTGCTGCTGCTGCTGCTGCTGCTGCTGCTCCTTTGTCCTGTCGGTTGATCGGTTGGTCCTCGCAGTTCTGGCGTCCTCATGATGCCGCCCCTAACTCAGGTGCACCCACTTGCGCATGCCCACTCTGGAATGATCGCAGCACCGCAGGTGTCCATCATCACAGTGGTGGGAGGGTGGAAATACTTGATCATTCTCTGACCCTACAGCTGGGCTGGGGCATCTCAGCAACTCAGGAGCATCTCCTGTTCTGTCTTCTGTTGTTTTCATGAGTTGGAACCTGGCCTATAGTCTGGCTGCTGCGTGTCCTCTGTGGTGGGAAGACACCATCTTAGCTGCCTTTTGGTTTAGGACTTTTGGAAAGCACTGGACACTGCTTCGGGTGAGGTAAAGGCCACTTTTGGCCTCAGTAACTCTTTGACTTAACCCGGTTTGTTAAATAATTCTCAATGTTGTTCCCTGAGCCTGAGCAGTTGTGGCAGTTGTGCACATGCGTGAAGAACTCAGACAGTGACTGGTTGTAAGGTAAATGGAAAATTGTCAGGCTTTCCCACCCTCCCACCATTAGTGTTGATGAGGGACACCTGCGGTCCTGCACGCATGCCTGATGGCGGGCACCTCAAGTTGGGTGTGGGCATGCGCAAATGGGCGCACCTGGGCTGAGACATGGGGCATATAAGGATGGCGTCAGGAGGATGCCAGCAGAGAGAGAAGCAGCAGATGGAGGAGCATAAGGAGAGCAGAGGCTAGAGAGCCCAAAGAGAGTGACGATGTGCCAGGGGCCAGGAGGGGCCCTGTTTGCCGTGTCCCTGATCCCCTCTGATGTAAAGAGTGAGAAAGCCACCGAGGGCTCCAGGACTCCCCCTTGACCTGTCTGCTCGGGTCATTGAGAACCTGCTCTGTGCCTTCCTGGCACGACAACAGTAGACTATGTGGGCAGTGTCCTTGGCCAGTTTCAGTGTTCCTTCAATGCTCCTTTCCATCAATATGACCAATGATTGGTTTTCTTCAAACTAAAACTCTTGTTTGAACTGATACCTGGGAAATAGCTATATTGATGCCATTGAAAATTAACCAGGATCTGCAGACTAGGTCAAGACAGCTGGGACACTAGGAACAAGTTCTTGGGACTGAACGTGAATACGAGAAATACCAACTGTGATGGACTATTCTGATGGGCTTTTTGCTTATGAGCATCTGTTTCTAGCCCATTATTAAAAGGTCAGCTCGAGATGAGATGTCGGAATGGTTTCTTCAGGGTGTTATGTACACTGTTCCCTCAGAATCACTGGCCAGAGATCTGAAAAGGAAAAGTACTTGTAGATTGGATTCCTGTCTCTGCTTATTGGCATTTGTATGTAGGACGGGCAGCAAATCCAGTCATTTCTGGTAACGGATGTGTGGCAGCCTCCTGGATTAGAGAAGCAGGACACTTGCTCTTCGGTCATGACTTGCCCTCATGCGCAGAATGTACACTTTGTCCAGTCACTATCACTAGCGTGAGTGTCCCCAAGAGTACGAGGCAAACCAGGGAGAAAGGAAAAAGAAAGTGCTGGTAGGAAAATGGTCGGGAAGGTTGACTCTGAAGTGCATACTAGGAAGGAGAGATGGGTTAGAAAGGAGAAACAGTAAAGAGGCCATAGGGGCATTGTATTTCCATGGGGTGGGGCAGGTGATGTTAAATTCAAGGCATTGAGATACCACATGAATAAATATAAGATGCAGTCAGGCGGAGTGGATGAAAAAGTGTCCCCTCAGCCAATAATCATATTTCTCCTTCCCATCCCATCATATGCCTCCTCCTGGTGTTTGATATAGTATTCTGGGGTCAGATAGGCTTGGGTTTTATTAACTGTTTACTTAACCCCTTTGATACCTGAACTCTTCATCTGCAAATGAACAAGAGCTGCATTTTTCCACAGCAAGGGGTATTCGTGTATAATGTTCTTGGATGAAATTTATTGTGGGAAATAGTGCCTTTGGTTGGTCTATCTTCTCTGCTCCCACCTCTGACTGTTAATTTTTTCTGACCCCACCTTGAAATTCTGGAATCTTACAAAGCTGGTTTAGTTAAGATTAAATGCCCCAACCCCATCTCTGGTGTTTGTCCTTATGAGACCTCTCATTCTAAATTTTTCTACTCTGAATTTCTATTACTATCAGTGGGAAACACTACCTTCTAAACACACAGTTTGGAACTGGATATAGAAAATTCACTGACCTTTTATTTTCCTATGTATTTACGTATATGTGGTACATAGAATTATTCTTTAATGAAAATGAGTTTTAGTTTTTTTTTTTTTTAATAGTGATCAGAATCCTCCAATGTATGGCACAGTACTAATTATAGATGAATCATAATTTGTTCTTCCAGTTCCCTCTGGATGGAAAAGTAATGAATGGTAACCAAACAACTTTGTTCTATTTCTTTTTGATTTTTTACAATTAGCTCTTTCATGTGTTAAGAAAAATACAGCACAGTAATTTTGAAGTTTAATTGGCTTTATTAAATTATTCATGAATTTGACAGCATCCCATATAGCAATAAGAAAGGAACTCCAAAGAGATACGGAAAGTACAAAATATATACCACGGAAATACTAATTTTCCCCAAACCTGTCTAGTTATATTAATATCAGACAAAGTTGACCTAAAGTTAAAAAATATTATAAATGATAGAGATGTACCTTTATAATAACATGTTCAAATGACTAGGAGATAAAAAGGTCATCTAGGAATAGAAGCAAAGAAGGATTTATAAAAGCTAACTTGAGTCTTGGAACACAACCCCTCTCCCAACCCATATGTAAATTAATCGCCTTATTAGTGTCCTCCTGAAAACACTGGTAATTAAAGTTGACTTGATTAACTCC
This sequence comes from Galemys pyrenaicus, assembly GCA_019455555.1. Lineage (NCBI taxonomy): Eukaryota > Metazoa > Chordata > Mammalia > Eulipotyphla > Talpidae > Galemys > Galemys pyrenaicus. Next base: position 299,462 of record JAGFMF010011770.1, read on the forward strand.
TTGCCCCAGGGAGAATTCACACCAAGGGGAGAAATACAAAACCCTTTAAGAACAATAAAACGGTTCTAATAATATTTAGGTTTGCATGAGGCAATTGAGGAGTGTTTAAGGAAGGAGGATTTGGCTAAGTATTGGATTTATCTAAGTAAATATTATCTAGAAGTTGGAAGAATAGATTGTTACTAAAACTATAACTAGTCAAAAAGCAGGAGTTGCATTAGGGAGGATTAGGATCTATCTGGTCATTTTTGTAGCTGGAGCACATCCTTGCTATTATCTGTTCAGACATGGCTATGGAGTAGTCTTGGCTTTGTCTTATCGATCTCTGTCACAGAGTGGCATCTTCTAGTGGACGGTAGATCTGTACTATTATTTGTGTTCACAAGAGACAGTCACAGCATCATTTTATGTATGCAAATTGATTGTTGGTTGTTGGGGCTGCTCTTATCTGAAAGCTCTCAAGGAGCAGAGGAGAGTTCTTAGGCATAGTAATTTCAGTTGTTTGTGGTTTCCAGGAAAACTTGTGATTTCTTGTGCAGTCTGTTTGTTTCTTGCCTTTGCCCCTCCCCCTTGCTTAAGCCAGTTCTGTACTAAGACCTCCTTTACCTTTTTCTGTTTTAATTTTTTAATGCAAAATTTTCCTTTAATCTTGTATTTTTATTTATGAGGTTAGAAACAATTGTGGTAAAACAATTTTGGGGTGCAAATAAGTTTGCAGATATTTAATATTATTACTGGGACTAAGCTTGGATTCTGGTCACTACAGAAAACCAGTGAGCAGAGACAGGAACTGAATCTATAAGCACTTTTATTTTTCATATCACTGACCATTGATCTGAGAGAATGATGGACATAGCACCCCAAAGGAACTGTCTGGCATCTCATCTCAAGCTGAACTTTTAAGTTTTTTTTTTTTAAATTGCATACAATTAATGCATAGAAGAACTGAGGTACAGGCCAGAGGTATGGTGGTGGGGGTGGGGGGGAGTGAGAGGATTCACCAGAGACAGAGTGGGGAGCAGGACAGGCAGATTGACTGAAATACACTACTGAGGGGAGCAGCAGGGAGGCAGGAGGGGTCTGCTGTGCCTTGTGGGTTACTTTCTTGACGGGGGTTGAACTCATGCTGCAGTGACTGCGGAAGCCCCACAGTGTGGTGCTCAACCCCTTGGACCACGAGGGAGGTCAACAGTAGGAAGTATTGACCAGTTAATCTCTCCCTCTCTCTGGTCTCTCTCGTCTCATAAAATAAAAAATAAACCTTTTTATTAACTGTTTCTTGTGTGCCTCCCCTTGAGTATTATCTTGAGTTTTTAAGTGTGTGGGTGAGGTTCCTCCATTTCTCTTTGGGGTTGCCCTGTAACAGATATGGTGCCCTCCCCCTCCTCTGTACCCACTATCAGTACCAGAATCATTTCTTATGCCATGTCTCTATCAATATATTCTATGCTCTCCATTAGCATGAATCATTGACTCCATTGCAATACTCTTAAAACAGAGTCAGCTGCTCCCAGAACAAGGAGCTGTGTGAGCAGTGTTGTAAAACCCTCTGATGAAAGACATATGCAGAAGTAAAATGAATTCAGTGTCTTTTCCAGCCAAACTTCTGTTCAAGATTCTGTGGCTATAGCTGTGACTGTATTCTGTCACCAGAAATTCCCTCCTTTTCTCTAGCCGTTTCCATTTCTTTCTTGGCGATTTGAATCTTCACTCCAGACCCTGCTCCCACCTGTCACTTGGGGTGAGCGCCACTCACTGCCTTTGGGGTATCCTCGTTCAGTTTCCAGTTGCCTTATCAGAAAATGTTGGGAGGATTCTATTTAACTTTATGAACTTTGTTACTCTAAAGTCACAGTGGTTCTTTTCTCTGGACTAATTTCTCTGACTAATTTAGAATCTTCACATCAAAAGATCACATTTAATTTTCCTAGTTACTCTGACCCTATAGCTATAACTAATCATCCCTCCCCCATACCAGCCTTTCGGCGAATTCAGATATACACATTAAGGGGTTTTAAATGGTTTCGTTCTTTAAATATTCGGGAGCTTCAAGCTACAAAAGCTGGACTTGCGCCACCTTGTGGTGGTGATTGATTAGCTTCTTCACGGAGAAAAGACCAGGCAAACTATTTTCATAGAAGAGACAAAAATGGTATTTTTCTCAAGGGAGATTTGAAGAAAGCAATTACAATATCTCAGTTGAGGATAAAGAGACACAGAGAACCCTATTCTTTTATATAAGATGTTATTATGGCATAGAACCAATTTGTAAAATATTTAAGGTGTAACAGTGTAGCCTGAAAAGGAGAGGCCCTGTGTTCCTTGCCCCACTTAATAAATGGTACAGCTGAGTGGTGAGGGGAAGCTAAAAGGATTTGGAAGAGAAGACTTGATGAGAAGATTTGAAAGTGTTGTTGTTTATAATGTAATGTGAAAATGTAATATAGATATACAATGTACAAGTTTTTTATTTATGCATACAAGAGCTGGGGTAGAGGCCAGAGATATGGGGGGTGAGAGGATTCACTAGAGACAGAATGGGGAGCAGAACAGGCAGATTGATTAAAATACACTGCTGAGGGGAGCAGCGGACAAGACAGGTCTGCTGCAGCATGTGAGCTAGCTCCCTGGCCAGGGATAGAACTCGTGCTGTAGTGGCTGCTGTTAGCTTCATAGTGATGGGACTTAACCATTTGCACAACCAAGGAGGGCCCAATGATTGTTATTTTCTAAGCAATCGCTATGTTATTTATTGGTTTCACATTTTATATTTTGTTCACGCACAAAAACAGTGTGGGCTCTGGAATTATGCCAGTTGGGTTAGAACTCTGCCTCTATCTCTTATTGGTTATATGACTGCAAGCCACTTGATGCACCATCTCTCTGCCTCAGTTACTTCAGTATAAAATAAAAACATTGTCTTCCTGTTGGATAACTAGCTTTAAATGAATTAGTTAATACATGCAAAAGACCAAGACTAGTGGTTTGTATATACTCTATACATGGAAGCTATTGCTCACGATTTTCTTGGTTAAAAGTCTGAGGGTTAGAGAGTGGCAACAGAGTCTATGAAAAGGACTATGGTACAGAATTGCCTAATCAACATCACAGACTTCTGCATCATCAATATTATCTTTCATTGGATTAGAAGAATACTTTCTATGCTTAACACAACACTAATCACTAGCCATATTTTCTGATAAAGAGAACTGAAGTTCAGAGAGACAAAAGATCATGTTCTGGATTGTATAGCTGGTGGAATTTTAACCTGTATCTATACAACACAAAGACAAATACAACAAAAAATAACGTATTCTATTCTTGAATTTTAATTAAAAATTTGTGGGTGACTTTGTGATTTTTAACTTGGAAATATGTGATTTCATTATAGAAAACATCCCTCTAGCGTTCTCATCCCAGCAGTTCTAAAATGACCAGACTTGCTGCCCCCTCTCCCACACACAGCAGTTGTAGATCTTCAAAGGTCTTATTAAAATGGAGAATGAATCCATTATCCCTCTAATTTTGAAGATTATTTCTTTTCTACTCTCCAACTGCCACAAGATGGTATTTCTAGAAATCAAACCATTGGTGAGTAGGCTGTTCCCAGGTTCTTTGAGTGTTAAGGTAAATGACTCAAGGTTCTGTCTCACAGCTCCCAAAATTCACTGTCCTAATTCCTAGTCTCTGTTCATCAATCAACTTTGCAATTGTCTGTGCTTTAATCACAGAGGAAAAAGATGTTCTGATATAATAGTATCCTGTAGACAAAGGAAGTATAAGGTGAAAAATAAATCTAATACGGGATCTGGAAAACAATTTGTATAAAATAGTGCGTCTTGATGGGATGCACTAGGGGAAGTTTTAGGTTTAATTTTCTAAGATTGTAAGCCAGTTTTTCTGACCGCCTTGCATTCATTGCAATGTACTACTGAAGTTACTGGGCCATGACCCTATGGCCTCCTAAGAAATCTTCTTTGAGGTTGGGAAGAAGATATAGCACCAGATGCTATATCACTAGCATCAGTTACCAGATGCTAGTGGTCTGGTACCTCGGGGATTTTTCTAGCCTAACCTAATCCTGTGATTTGATGCAGAGAAGCTTAATTATAGGACTTAAACTGAGTGGCTTAAAACAAAAACAAACTTATTATCCACACCATTTATGTGGGTGAAGAATTCAGAACAGCTTAGCTAGGTGCTTCTGGTTTGGGGTCTCTCATAAAGTTGTAGTCAAGCTATCAGTCAGAACTAGAGTCATCTAGAAGACTGAATAGCATTGTAGAATCGGGTTCCCATGAGGTTCACTCACATGACTGGTTCACTCACATTGATGGCTCTTGTCAGGGACCCCAAGTTCTTTGCTATCAATACAGTTTATAAGGCTTTTGTATGTCCTCACAACATGGTTGGTTTTCCTGAGAGCAACGGCTCTAGAAAGAGAACAAATTAGAAGTCACAATGTTTATAGTTCCCCTAGCTTCACTGACGTATAAACATTGACATTTCTTGTCTTTGTTGACATAATTGACAGAAGACAGTGTATAAATATAACATGTACACTGTGAAGATTTGATATATAGTTACTCAATTGAGAGAGCCTCACTTCTTGATTATAACAAGAAAAGAATTCAAAGCCACGTACAGGAAAATCAAAACTACAGCAAAATTAATTTAGCAATAGTATACTTGGGAGGGGTCCAAGCAGGTAGTGTCTGCAGAAGAACTGCCCCTGAATGGCGAGTGATTTTTTATTCATTTGGAAAGTAAAGTTGCTCACTCCATCCCGTTTTGGAGTTAAGCAATCTGGGTCCATGCTCTGCCTTCAGAGGCCAAGTTGGGGAAGGAGGTGTTGCAGGGTGGGGGAAAAAGGGGATGGGCATGAAAGTTTTAGTCCATATTTGGCTGTTGGTAGAACCATCGTGGCTGTCTTCCCCTACAAGGGGTATCAAAGCCATGATGTTAATTAGAGCAGGGGGTGTTTGCCAGCATGAGTTTAAAGTCATTTCTCCCTCTACTATCCAGGTGTTCCCTTTGTGCTTCACTGGCCTTCTGCAGGTGTTTTCCCGGTGCCCTGTGTCACTAGGCATCAATTGTCTTAGGCTTTGCTCCCTGCTCTAACTACCTAACATTCCCTCTGAAGGGTTGGGGAACCAGATCTTTAGTGGGTTGTTGAGAAATTAACTCAGATTCTTCTGTAGCTATTTCAGGTTGAGGAAGCAACCTAGTCCCTGCCTGTTGGTCTCAAGAATGTTCCTGGTGTTCTATGTGCTGCCAGCAGGTGAATCCCTTCCAAAGGAGTAGCTGGCCCTAAATAGGTGAGGGAGAGGTTGATAATCTGGAAGATCAGGATGGGTTGCTGTCGAAGAGACAAACTGATGAATTTTACAAGGACTAGGAAAAGACTAGGATCAGAATAATGGTTAGTAAGAGGAGGATAACAGAGGAGCCAGATAAGGGGATCCTGCATTCAGTCAGGAGTATTAGCCCAGTTTCTTGATTTTACAAGGATTGACTAAAGAAGGAATCCTGGAGCCCTCGGTGGCCTTTTCACTGCACAAGCAGCAGTGAGGCAACCAAGTACATGGCAGGAAGGGGGGCGGGGGGACCCTGGCTAATCTTCACTCTTTCTGGGTTCTCTGGAAACCTCTCTGGTCTCTGCTTCTCTGCTACAGCTGCTGCCGTTACTGCCATTGCTTCTGCCACTGCTACTAGTGTCCCATGATGCTGCCTTTATATGCCCAGTATCTCAGCCCCAGTGTGCCCACCTATGCACGCCCACACCCTACTCCAGCTGCCCGCTGTCAGGCATGTGAGTAGAAGTGCAGGGGTCTATCACTGATGCTAGTGGTGGGAGGGTGGAAAACCTGACAATTTCCATTCACCCTACAGTTGCCCATTTGAAGGTAGGAATTGGGAGGCTGGGTTCAGGGTTATACAAAAGAAGGCATCCTTCAGATCCAGAACTGAAAACCAGGTGGGATTCAGAGGTACCTACCCCAGAATGGTATAAGGGCCAGGAACAACAACTGAATTGATGGCACTGAGATCTTATACCAGTATCTGTGACTAGGCTATTTGACTGGGACTTCAGGGGCATTACAGGGTGAATTGCAAAAGAGGTTGTTTCAGGAACTTGGCGATTATGAGCTGGAGACTTGCCTTTGCCTCAGGCTTTAAGGGACATTAGTTCCTGTGGGCAAACCTAATAGGATCCCGAAGCCTAATAATGGAGTAGCAAAGATGGACTCCCAAGGGTTCCCGTCTGCCCAGCCATAGGGTAAATGGGAAGTGACCAGATTTTCCCGCCCTCCTGCCATTAGCATCAATGATAAACACCTGCGCTCCTGCACACCTGCCTGATGGCGGGCACCTGAAGTAGGGTGTGAGCGTAGGTGGGCACAGCTGCACTAAGGGACAGGGCCTATAAGGGCAGCGTCACAGGGATTCCAGGAGGAGCGTAGAAGCAGCAGTGGCAGAAGCAGCTACAGCAGCACAGAGTGAAGATTCCCCAGGGGCTAGGAGGACTACCAGCCTCTTGGCACTCCCTTGCCTCCTCGCCTGCTCTGTACCTGGTCACCTCTGATGCAGAGATTAATAAAAGCCTGAAAAAGCCACCCAGAGCTCCAGAACTCCTTGACGCATCTGCCCAAATTATGGAGAACCTGCCTCGTGTCTTCCTGCCCCTACACCAGCCAAGGGACTAACTTCCTCTAGGGTAGGTTTGGGAGTGGCTCGGGTTATGGAGGTGTAGTGCAGGCGGGCAGCAAGCGGGTAGGGGGTCAGCGAGCCTGGAGGCTTGCCACGGCTCTTTCCATCTCTCTTAAGCTTTGGCCTTTTCCTCCTCTTCCTGATCACTGTTGTAGAAGATGGCAGCTTTGAGTTTACTGGTAGGGGAACTGGGGCCCAAATTAGTTTTTGAAGTTTTCTCCTGATATCTGGGACTGCCTGGGTTAGAATGTGGTCATTGAGCACCAGCTGCTGGCCTCTTAGTCCAGGTCCAGATTAGTACATTTGATTAGATCCTCTCAGTCTTAAGAAAGGCCATAGGGTAGGAACCTGGGCACCAATGGATAGTAGCCAGTTTGGTGTAATTACTGTTTTTGTCTATTTTTCATTATTCCATCTAGTAAGCAAGTGAGGTGATCTCAGGCCCATACTCCTGCAGCAGTTACAATCCCAGAGGGTCAGGCTTGAGTGAGCACTGCCGCTGTTTCCACTGGGTGTCTAGCATTTGACATATGCAGTTGGTCCACAATTTGTATGCCTACTTCAACTACTGTTTCTGTCCTTCCAGGATAGGGGCTGATTAAGCAGTACTGAGACATCCCTCCAATTAATAAAGAAGGCAGTTTTACAAATACTTCTGTATTAATTTATCTGGATTGTCTGAGCAGTTTTCCAAGGCTGCTGGTAACTGCATTCTATCACTTAGAGAAAGGAAAGTGTACTTGGGCCTGTCCATTTGGGCCAGCCACCTCCTGGAGAAGGCAGACTAGGGAGTGAGAGGGTAGCCTTAGGAAGGACTTTAAGTTTGAGGAGAGGGCAGGTAAAGCAAATAACTCTAAACTACCACTTTTCATTCTAAGCAAGGGCTGGGGTGGGGAGATTGCCAGAGAGGGGTCAGCGGTCTCTTCAACATTGGTCCAAGAAAAGCCAAGGTCTTGACACTGACCCAACAGTCCTTACGCAGGTCCAGATTAGCTTTAGGGCCTCTTGAAAATAGAGGCTTCAGACAATTTTCCCTCATTAAAAGAAAAAAGATCAAGCTGCAAGATGGTATTAATATCTTAGGGTTCCATTTAGTGCCCACAATTTTCCCTCTGCAGTTTGTACTGAGGTTAGGTGGTTCTTGAGGACTGGGGGTCAAAGCTGTCCCAATGAGAGGATGCATCTCAAGGGCACAGCTAGGTATGGAGGTTGACTTTCCAACTAGGGAGAAAAAGATTGCCACGGAGTATATGGAGAATTAGTGATGTCCCTTCAGGATTCTGAGGTACACGATCCTAGGTGAGGAAAGGCACCCTTTCCTGGGCCCTCTCAGCCTAAGCTGCTCCTTCTGGAGGGGGCTACAAATGCAACCTCTTGCCCAGATGCAATGGACCACCCTAACCTGGGGAACACAGTGACCAGAGAAATCGTTCACCAATCCAGCATTATTTGTACTGATAAAGAGAATGAAGGGTTGCAAGGAGGGAGGTGTCCAAATTATAAAGGGAGGGTGGCCAGGGGCCTCAGACTAGAGAATGGAGGCAGCGAGGGTTTTTGTGAAATTGGCAACATGTAACATGCTCTAAAGCTGGGATAGTCCCTATGAAAGTAGGGAGCAGAGAGATGGGATGAAGGGATTGGCAACGAGTCTGACAGTGCCCCTAGATTAAACCGCCAATTTACAGGACAGAGAAACCTGTGGAACTACATGCGTGTGCAATTAGCAAGCCCAGACTATGGGAACAGGCAGGTTAAATGCCCTGGGGTTGTAAAGCAAAGGATGAGGAGGGAAATTCCAATGAAAAAATGGACAAAGCTAGATCATTTAAGAATGTACACTTTAGTGATAAAACAATAGAAATACACAACAAAGAGCGAACTATAAATTTCAGAATAGTGGTTAGGAGTGTATTGATAGGACAAAGCACATAGGGGATCAAATTTTTATGGCCAAGATGTTATTTGCAAAGTTTACCTAATAACAATATAATAGCTTATTAGCAATCTATAGCACAAGCTAAGGCATTAGGGACATAGTAATTTAAGCCATGTAGCTATTTTGCAAGGTTTTCCTTGGTTCTATAATTTTTTAAAAATAGTACTAGTATGAAGTTGAAGTTATACTTGATTGTAAGATGAATTATATTACATACCACTGAAAAGAAAAAATGACATTCCATTAACTTCAAGACACAAACCTATACTTCCTAAAAGAAAAATGTTACAATGTGTAAACACCACAAATCCTGCATAACTCAACAACTAGCCTCACTTTCAATGACTTGAAGTTTATTTTTTGGACAGTTGGCACCTCAGCAGCAGATTTGGTGGTGGGGACTTTATGGGGACTACACCTGAGAGAAGAACGTATATATTGTACAAAAATGAAGAATGATGTAAAATATACATAAACTAAAACTAAAAATATACTATATGAAAGACATAAAAGCCAACATATTATACAACACTATTGACATGTAATGTCCAGAATGGGGAGGGGGGGGTAAAGAGACATGAAGCAGGGAAAAGTGAGGCAGGCTTTTAAGAGAAGGGATAGAGTATGATTCTGAGCCCTATCTCCCTGTTTAATGCCCACTCTCTTTCCGGATTTTTAAAAGCACATATATGAGTCTGTTCTAATTGTCCTACAGCTCTTAATGCTGTAGTGTTTCCATTCCATTTTTCAGTTTAATTTCTGTTGAACATTTTCAGGTTTACCTGATCTTTCCTTGGCTCTTCATCTATGCTACTGTATTTTTATTTGTACTTCTAGCTTTTCTATTTTACTTTTAGCTTCTGTGTCTTTACCGACACTCCCTCATCTGCTCATGCATCTTACTCACCTTTTCCATGAGAATCATATATATTTAAAATTGTTTCTGTTACTTCCACTATCTGGGTTATCTCCTGTACCTTGTGTCTTAAGCGCTTTCTTTCATTTTTGTCTGTGTGTATTGCAGAGTTTTTGATTGAGCACCAGCAGCTGATACGGAACACGAGTGACTGAGATGAACAGTACTTAGGCATGGAAGTGAGCAAGACTCTTCAGGATGGTTTGTGTGGGACATTAGTGAAGTCTAGTGGCAGGTTTAATTGGGTTTGCATTAAGTTCTTCCTTTAGGAGAGGGCTGTGGTGCTAAGGTTTTTGTTTTTTTTTCTGTATTCATGCTCTCCAGTGGTTAGCCTTCTTCACGTCCCTGGGCTCAGATAGCCTTGCCTCTCCCCAACAGAGGGCGGCAGTTGCTCATCACTTGCTGCTTATTTAATGATTAGCTTTAGTTTTGAGGGCCATAGTGTCATAAACCTACTAGTAGTATTAAATTTTACAACCCACTACATAAGAAAAGCATTATCCATTTTGTTTCTCAAATCCAGGACGATCCCTACCAACCCGGTAGGATTTTTCTTCTTAAATTTGGTCTTCTCCAAACTGCTATTTATCTTTTGTTTTTAAATTTTTTTTAGAACTTTGATTACACTTTTTGTTTCATTCTGACCTCTTTATTCAAGAGTCTACTACTACATTTCACTTAAAAATTAAAATACTTTGGGGTCCCCTCCCTTTATCCTCTACATCTCATAACTTTTTATAATTCCTCTACCTTCTGTCACTTCACATCTTCCCTGTGTAGCTGGTTTTCTCTCCAGGCATCCAGGCAGGGTGTATGTAACAGACTCTATAGCTTTAGTATCTTCTGTCACACTGATGGCAGTAGTCTTAAATATATGTGAAGGAATTTCTAGTGCACATTTCAAAAAGACACATTAAGAAAAACATACTATTATGAAGTTTAAAATATTAATATAAGAAATTGTCCCTTTCACATGAAGCTGAAAGCAATTTTCCTTCACTGTCAACCTATAACCAGTCAAACTCCTGAGGGGTAATACCACTGTCCCATGTGTGCAATTATCTTTACCCCTCCCAGCTACCCCTCTACCCCCAGCAATTTATTTTTAATTCTATCCTGAAAGAGGACAAGCAAACAAAAAATTAAAGCTAGGAGAAATATAGTGAATTCCTCTAGATAATACAATTACATAATTGTGGTTTTTCATTTACTGTCCTTGAACTTACTGTCAATGATAAAATTATTTCTTTATCTTATGAAAAGAACCTAAGAAACAATTAGATAGCTAATATAAAAATGTATTCTATTTTAAAATTGACATAGATCTCTGAATAAATCTTTCAGGCTGGGAACTGTCTCATTCCAAACAGACTTGAAGTTGATAGAAATTCTCTTATAAGCAGTAGACTGCATTTATTAAAATATTGCTCTCTGAACATGCATACACTCAGATTTGTTAAATCTAGTTTCATCTGTTTCTGGAGTTAGTTGAATATTATCTTTGATTGGAGACAGGGGTTCTGGCTTCTTACAAGAAGGAAGTTTCTCTGAACTTCTGCAAAACATAAAATGAAAAAATAAGTTTAGTATTTTTAGGACAGTGATTTTTAGAAAATAATCTCCCTGAACAAAATAAAAGGGCTATGAAGAGAATAAAATCCTTTACTGTATCATGTCTCAACTTATTACATAATACATTTAAATTCTCCTATGACCATGAAGAATAAAAATTGAGTTCTGCTTCTTAGTGTCCCTTTCTGCTTTCAAAATAAGTGCTAGACCTTCACTATGCATAACAGCTATGACAGAATGATTCCATTAAAGAAACTTCAGTTCTTTTCTCCTCAGTGCCCTTCTCAAGTCAGGCTAAGAACTGAAGTATGCACAAAAGTCCCTCCCCTCCCCTGCCCATTATCTTTTTTTGCTGAACTGGAGCTCTATGCCTAGACAAATTAATTCTATTATGAAGACAACATAGGTAATTCTATCGCCTGTCAACAAGAATTCAACATCAGTAAGTCTTATTTTCTAGGAGGGATTTAGAAAAACTGTTGTCATTCTCACTAATTCTAAATATTACCAAGGCCCTTTCAGGGGGTTTGTATGATTAACACAATTTTCATAATATTTCACTTTATTTGTCTTTGCAGTTATACATTCGTATTCATGATTCAAAAGCAGAACCAAGTAAAACTGCTGGCAACTTAGCATGAATCAAGACACCAGACTGTACAAGAAATACTAGTAGTATTTGTATTCTCCGCTTTTGTGCACCTGTAGTTTAAAAAAAAAAAGGCACTCTCATTCTTAAAAACATTCTTGATGAAGTTTATAAAAAAAATCATTAATTTTATGAAATCTCAACCTTCTCAACTTAATAATATTCTAAAATAAAGTGGGAAACACACATAAGGCACTTTCATTGACTACTTAAATATAATGTTTATTTCAATTAAAAGCAAGTATATAATAACACTATCGTTAATCAAATTTAAGTATTTGGCAAAGGAATTCTTTAAAATAAAGATAGAAAATTTTTTACTTCAAAGAAAACATATTTGTTACTAATGATAAAGTTCAAACTTTCACATAAAAACCAGAATTTTGGAGCACATGTATCTGTCATTTGACAATTTTCCAATTTGCTGATATTTAAATGTGTCAACATCTGGAATCTAAATAGGACTAACAAACCAATGTCTTCCCAGTGACGAATGCATGATGCAACAAAATCATGCATGAATAGAAGATGCAAAGTGCAACAGAGACCAATGGACTATAATGTTACACAGAGTGAGACATTTCCATGTGAGGTGGTTTCACATACTACATTGCAATTAACCTTTAAGAAATGATGACTTGTAGAATTTTACTTTAATAACTTACAAGAAAATTTACAATTAAATAAAGTCATTGAAACATATAGTTTCAATTAAAAATATGTATAGAGCCAGGTTTACTTCATGTACTTCAACAAAAACATGTTACACAAAAAATCAAAAACAATAGCAGATATAAGAAAACTGAGTTCTGTAAACTAGACAGTAAGCAAAAAAGAAAAAAAGAAATTGGGAGTAAAGATCTGTAAATAACATTTCTATTAAGGATTAATCCTATCCTGTAATTTTCTTTTTCTTCTTTCATTTTTATTCTCAGCCTATTTTCTTTACTGAGAACAAGAAAATTAATTATAAATCAGTGCCACTCTGTAGCTAATTTATAGTCTTATTGAAGGAAATACTGTGATTCAAAAAATAATGCAGCTATATAGAAGGTCAATTATTTTCAACAGCATTTGCTATATACATAGAAATCTGGTAAATTCATCATAGAAATTCAATAGCCTTTCCCCCTTTTAGATGTGATAATAAAGACAAACAAGTTGCTTTAAATCCCTAAGTATGCTTCTTACCCCAGTGTCTAAAACAACTTTATTTTCAGTATACTCCTGAGAGATAAGAAAGCCTAGGAAAGTAATTTGCTTCACAATAAAGAGACTCCAAAATCAGTCTAAGAATTTAGAGTTTTTGGTTTGCCATCCTTTATTAAAAGAAGGCCTAAAACTGAAGAGAAATGGATTCACATGGATTAAAACCATAGAAAAAAGTTAGAATAAGTAACAAGAAAACTCACTTTTTGAATCCAAAATTTTTCCAGAGTTCATTGATTTTTATCTGCAATCCTGACTTGTTCTCAATATTATGATTTCGCTTCTGGATATTTGAGGGTTTCTTGCTCAGTCCACTGACTCTAGCAGGTACTAGAGGTTTGATCTTGGTTGTAGAGAGACTGTCCAGAGAACTTGATTTATACAACCCAGGAACCTGAGGATTAAATGCCCATTTTAATATCATTTTGTTAGAAAAACTATCTTTTACTAATTTTAATCTTTAGACATTGGATAGAAAAATGAACTATAAGCAGTGTATAAAAATATATCATTTATAAATGTCTACTACAAAAATTGTGATCGTAATTTTAACAGGTAATACATGAACCTTGCACTAAAGTTATAGGAGTCCCTGCAAGTCCCGCAGAGTGAAACCACAGAAGCTTGTCTCCTTCAAATACAACTGAACTGTAGTAGAACAAAGTCAAAAACTCTTAAGGAAAAACATATGACCACAGTATATAGTTAAGGTCTCAAAGAAAGGAATAGGAAAAACTGTAAAGGGAACTATATCTATAATTAATACCAGGGCAATACATCCACAAGAGAGGTGGCTATGTGAAACCCCCTAGATTTGCTGACTCAGGGGAATGTAACATAAGGAACTATCGAGGATTGGCACTACATTGAATATGGGAATTAGTGCTCTATCTAACAAAGGCCATGCAACACACCAATAGTCAATATCATACTCAGTGGTGAGAAAGTGAAAACTTTCCCAATGATATCTGGCACAAGACAAGGATGCCCAAAGTAACTACTGTTTAATTTGGCAGTAGAGTTTGTCTAATACTATCAGGCAAAAACAGGAAATCCAAGTAGGAAAAGAAGTGAAACTATCACTATTCTGCAATAATATATTTCACACACACAAACTTCTAAAAACATCATCAAAAAGTTATTTGAAACAATATAGCAAAATGGGAGGGTACTAAATTAAGACACAGAAATTGGTAGTTTTTTTTAATATATAGACAACAAAGAATATTAAGAAAATAACTACACTTATAATTGCTTCAGAAAGAATTAAATACCTTGGAATGAACCAAACAAAGGAGATAAAACACCTGGAGAATCAATATGATCAAAATGACAATTTTGACTAGTTATATACAAATGTAACACAACCCCCATCAACATACCATCAATAGTTTTAAATAAAACTGAACTAAAAATATTGAAATTTAAATGGAACTAGAAAAGACCTTGAGTTGCAAAAACCACCCTAAGAAAAAAGAGAAATGGAGTAATTATGTCACCTGACTCAAACTTTACTATAAAACAACCATACTGAAAACAATATAATACTAGCACAAAAATAGAGCAACAGAAGTCCAGAAATAAATCCATGCATATACCAGCATCTAATTTTTGATAAAAAGTTAACACCTGTCCAAATCCTAAAATTTTTTTCTGCATCTTGTTTCTTATTGTCTCCCTTTTTTCCACCATGAACACAGTAATTCAATATTTCTCTCATCTTTCATATTGAACTTTTCCATTCTTTGTTTACCTTCTTCCATCAACATAAAATAGGGAGAAGACAGTCTCTTTAATAAAAGGTGCAGACAAAACTGGAAGGTCACACATAAAAGAATGAAGTTGGATTACTTGCTAACATCATATACGAAAATAAATTCCAAATGGAATAAAGATATAAGATACATAAAAAAGATACAAAAAGATACAAGTCCTGTAACAACAAAGTACATAGAAGGGAATATCTGCACCATGTTCCATGATATCAATAATAAAGATACTTTTTTTTTACTCAGTCTTTATAGGAAGGGGTATAAAACCAAAAATAAACATTGGAATCATCTCATGTTATAGAACTTTTACACATGAAAGAAAATACAAGATGATTGAATATATAGCTTGATGAATGGAAGAAAATTATTCACACCATGTATAAATGTAAGGGGTTAATATCCAAGATATATATAAAAAAAAACCTAACACAATTCAACATGAAAAAACCCAATTAACAAATGAGCAAGAGTTATAATCAAATAATTCACCAAAGAAGATATTTAAAAGACCAAAAGACATGAAAAAATGTTCATTATCACTTCTAATAGATGCAGAATTAAAACAAAAATAAGATACTACTTCACTCTCCTAAGAATGGCATATATAAAAAATATCCCCAATAATTCTGCTGAGAATGCAGAGGAAAGGTAGTCCTATTATGGTACTGGTGGGGATGTGAACTGGTGAAACTGTTATGGAAAGCAGTCTCAGTTTATGTTAAAAAATTAAACATGGAAACACCCTATCATCTGGCAGTTGCACTGTTGGGCTCATATCCACATACTATCAACAAAAATAATCCCATATAATTCACAATTTCACAGCAGCGTTACTTATAATAGCTAGGACATAGGAATAGCCTAAATTCCATCAATGAACAACAAGAGCAAGAATATGTGGTAGGGTCTCCCTGGTGGCACAGGGGTTAAAGACACAGCTCTATCAAGTTAACACCAACCACTGCAGTACAAGTTCTATCCCTAGCCGGCCTGGGAGCTAAACCACATAGCGCAACAAACCTTTCCTGTCTTGCCCGCTGCTCCCCTCAGCAGTATTTCAATAGATCTGCCTGTTGTGCTCCCCACTCTTCTCTGGTGGATCTTCTCATCCCCAATCCCCACACCTCTGGTCTACACTCCAGCTCTTATGTGCATAAATAAATCTTTTTTTTTTAAAAAAAAAGATTATATGGTATATCCACAATATGTATCCATATTAAGGCATAAGGAAAGATTACATGTGATCACTGTCAATAAAGTGGAGAGTGTTTGAAAGAATTATGTGTAGTAAAGCATATAAGAATGATAAAAACAAATATTAAACATTTAAATAATAGGTGATTCAATAAAGGAATACACATACAAAAACTAGTGGACATCAATAAATACCATAAGATTAAGAGAGGGAAAAGAAGAGGATAAAAGGGTGGTGGTGGAAAATAAAGTCATAGAATAAACAGTCTCCCCTGGAGTACTGGGAGATTCTGAAACCAAAGGAGCAGGCAAAGGTCCAAACCATGCGATGTGCCGAAACACAGAACGTGCAGCCAGGAGCAAATACAAGCAAGCCAAAGGCAGGTAAGAAATCTCCTGCTCAAAAATTTAAATACCCACATTTAACTTTTTGAGTTTATGAAAACATTTATAATAATAGGACTCCTTTTTAACCATGTTGTATGTACATTCACATCATATTAAAAAGAAAAAGTTATAGTTCAGAAACATCTGTCTCTGGCTCCCTCATTGCCTCCTTTATACTTTTCCTCACTTAATATATCTCTATTCTACTTAACAATGCATTTTGGAGATTTTTCCATTTCACATGTAGGATTGAATTTTGTTTTGTATAGGTTGCCTTGGTTGCTTTATCTTTCATTTTATAAATGTACTGTGATTAACTTAAAGGGGATCTCTACTGACATATAGGTTGTTTCCATTGAAGAACTGGTTTTTAGTCTATGGGAAATTTGAAGTCATTAAAGTTTTGTTCTTCTATTTTAGGACAGGTAGAGATATAGAGAACAAGTTTAAAATTGAAGGACCTGGGGCCCTCCCTGGTTGCACAAGGGGTTAAGTCTCAGCACTATGAAGTATCCATAGCCACTGTAGCATGAGTTCCATTCCCGCCAGGGAGCTGACCCACATGGTGCAGCAGACCTCTCCTGCCTCACCCGCTGCTTCTCTCAGCAGTATATTTCAGTAGATCTGCCTTTTCTGCCCCCACTCCATCCCTGGTGAATTCTCTCACTCTGTATCTCTGGCTACACCCCAGCTCTTGTATGCATGAATAAATAAATCTTTAAAAAAAATAAATAACATTGATGAAGCTTGAAGAGGATATACAAAGAATGGAAAGGTTCAATAGGAAACATAAAATCTTGAAGTAAGAGTGTTAGTGATAGAAAAATGGGGAGAGGAAAAGAAACATTAGAATTTGGACAGGTACAGATGTTTGGTTTTTTACCTTTACCAGGTACAGAAGAATGGAGCTGGTGGTTATAAAGAAAAGGTCAATCCTAAGATTTTGAAAGTAAATGACAATTAAGATAATATAGTTTTATATAACAGAACAATAAAAATGTTCTGAGAAGTAGTTAGCAGTAAGAAAAAAAGTGTGGTTTTTAGATATTAAAAATGAATATTAGGGATAAATAGGGGTATCTGAATTTTCATTAAAACAGATAAAATCTTGACAATGAGAAATCCTGAGATAAAGAATAAGAGTAAAGGGAGGATAATTAAGTCTCTAGACATAACTTCTTTTGGGAAAGGTCCTTCTACATCTATACCTGTCACTGCAAAAAAAAACATACCATCCTATACTTATTATTTAATAACATACTTTTCCTTTACATGCAAAGATTTTAAAGATGAACTTATATTTTTAAATTACATTTAAGTTAATTTAAAGTTAATTACATTTCATTTAGATTTTAAAATTTATATTTAAAAAATGGTTTTATATTTTTAAATTACATTTACGTTAAATTAAGTTGCGTTTAATTTAAATTACATATCTTAAATTTATTGAAAAATTTTAAAACTTCCTTATGCTATTAGGAAAAAAGCACATGTTCACTAAAGAAAAACATGAAAGATAAAATGGACAGAAGAAAATTCAGCTAAACCCCATGTATTCCATGTATTTGATAGTTCATTCCCTTATATGTTTTTTAAAGATTTTATTTATTTATTTACTTATGCATACAAGAGCGGGTGTAGGCCAGAGGTGTGGGAAGGTTAGAGGATTCACTAGAGACAGAATGGGGAGTAGATCAGGTGAACTACTGAAATACACTGCTAAGGGGAATAGCAGGTGAGTCAGGAGAGGTCTGCTTCGCCACATGGGTCAGCTCCCTGGCAGACTGAACTTTTGTCACAGTGGCTGGTGATAGCCTGATAGTGCTGAGACTTTAACCCCTGTGTCAGCAAAGAGGCTCCACATTCTCTTATTTTTAAATAATTCCCAGCTGTTCAGATTTTGCTATTGTAACCAGCGCAGGAGTGAGTGTCCTGGTAGTTCTCATTATTTCCTTAGGCTCAAGTTCTAGAATGCCCTTAACTAGTTTAAATTATTTGAACGCTTTCAAAATGCTTTCCAGAAATAGCAGACCAATATATACTCTTTTATATATGTGATTATTCATTTCACTCTACTTATTAAAAATAGTTCTGAAAAATTGAGAGGTAAGAAATTATATGTAGTTATTTAAATTTGCATTGATTACTAATGAGGTTAGATATGCTTTTTATATGTTAATCAACCACTTATACTTTTATAATCCCCACTCCTCTCTTTTGACCTATTTTTAAGTTAGAAAATCAAGTTTTTTTGAGCTTTCATTATATAGTTATACAGAGAATTATATTTTTATAAAAAAACTGGCTTATCAATTTCTAAAAGACATTTTGGCAATATGTCTTTACATATTTTACATCACACATGCCTTTGGAATAGAAACATCATTCCACAGAATTTGGCCTTACAGAATAATCAAGAATGTACTCAAATATTTACCTCCAAAATCTTTGCTGCACTACTGTTTGCTGTAGCAAAATATTCTTAGGATAAATGACAAATATAAAAGGACTAGTTATTCCTACAATGGTGTATTACATAGTTGTTATATATTTATCTATGTGAGAACATAGACAAACATATATACTGCAAGAGAAGACAGGAGTTGGTCCTAGGAGACTTGAAAGTAGATGTTATATAAGAATATAGGTATCTCAATTTTTAATTATACTTTCTTTTCTGGTGATAAGCATGCACTGCTTCTGAGTTTTGAAAAAAATAAATATTTTACCTTGTTCCTTAGAAGTATGTCCTTTTTGGAAAAATTAGATAAATGTAGCTTGGATTTCTGATTAACTTGATCACTAAGTGATTTAAAATTGCAATCAGACTCCTAGATCCCCCAGATCAAAAAATAAAATAAAATTAATTTTTGTGACAAATTAACATTTAATAAAACATAAGAAAAACAGAGCAAAGAAAAAGCACTTGACAGAATAAAAAAAATGAATCAAATATAGAAAGAAAAAAGTGATGTTGATCAGTTTTTTTTTACTAAAGAAATCAGCACAGTAGATGCTTTAGCTAGAGAAGTAAATTGCATAGAACAAAGCATACATTTAAAATTGAAGGCTTTTCTGAATTGTTTCAGAAGTCTGTCAAATGTTATTTCAGATAACACAAGAGTCTCCTCCTCTAATACTGAGGCTTCATCCACGTTCAGCTAAAAGTTTTCATAAATTATTAGCTACTGAAAAGTTGGACCAGTATTCTATAGTTCTGTAGCTCCTTCTAATTGTATAACACATTCAGCATTAAAAAGAAAAAAAGCACCTACATTTTGATGTAGAACAGTATTGCACCAAATGCACATTTACCTTAGCAATGACATAAGACCTACTCTGTCTCATGGAGGGCTTTTCTCTACAAAATAATCAGGATTCCCATGGAAATCAGATAATTAAAAAAAAGGACAATGAATAGAAATTCAGAAAACTATACATTTCTGCATTTTTCAAGGTTTTCTTTTTAAATAATTATCTTAGGATTCTACACAGCATTATATACCTTAAAAACAATCCCAAAGTGAAAAATAATCCATTAATTGAGAGGACTCTAATATTCCATGCTCATAGGTAACAGCAGCGGTGATGCTGGACTAAATGATTATTTAAAATAATGATCATGAGAATGATCCCAAGATTAATTTACCTTAGAAGGGTCAAAGAACTCAATGTATACAGAATCTACAGTAGTTGCATTTTCAGAGTCAACTGTCAATGGCGCTCTTATAAAGAGAGAAATACTTTTTTAAGAGCCATATAATAAAAACTGATATTCAAAATTAGGCTCCAATGGTATGTTGGCTTTCTGAAACATTTTCTGCATCAAAGAAAGATTTAGTTTTTATGTAAATTGCCTGTGTGCCAATTCTTTGAGAATAATTCATTTATCCCAATAGACATTTTCATACCTGACAGAGATGAATGAATGATTCCTAGTTTAGTGTAGTTTGCATGTTTATTTTGTGGAGCAGGATTCAGCTATAACTGATGAGTACAAAACTGACTAGCCCAGAGGACAGTGTGTGGAGAGTTCCATGAACCTGCCCACTTCACAGGGTGCATGTGTACCGGCAGGTTTTCAACACGTGGCTAAAAACTTACAAAGTAAATGAAACAAGAAGATGTCTACTGGTGATTATTTTTTGAAATAAAATTGTTCAAAAGAAAGCATCTGTGGTGGTACCAAGATGTGATGGTGCAGTATGAAGTGAAAAATGAAAAAGATGGCATTAAAATGGAGGAATCTATTAAAATGAACAGTCTTCTAGACTAATATGCATGAACTAAAGGCAAAGTGAGTGGAAGGGGAAAGAAAAGCAAAAGCCTCAAAGGCAGCCAAGGATTTGGGCTGACATTTAAAAATTTAGTAAATCTTACTACACGAGACAGATTTGGGGTTCAAAAAATTTATCACAGTTTTGTCCAAGCAAAAATAATTTGTTTCCACATTTTCACTTGATTTTGAGAAAATATATTCCTTTTGATAAGTACAAGCCAAACTGATTTATTACATGCTGCCAGATATTCAGGATTATCAGATATTAAAAGCCTATCAAATATTACCACAGCCACAACTGTTCTTACAACTTGGTAATTAGTCAATAAAGATAAAAGGAAGTATATAATATCGCTAAATTTAAGATAATTTAAAGAAAACTATGATGCTATCATGTCTTTTAAAAATATGTCATTGGGTCTTATGACTAGTATTTAGAGTTTTGATTTTATTTAAATTAGCATAAAATATTTTATAAAGAAGAAAAATGGTTAGGGTGCTTTTATAAGTAAAAATGTAAAATTACTTGCATTTTGTTTCATCACAAAGGAGAAGTTTACCAGGAGCATGATTAAATAATAAATTTATAACAACTTTTCATAGCCTGTTATTGTGATAATTGAGTAAATTAAATGTACAAGAGTTTAGATATAATAAAGTCCCTCAGTTGAATAAAAAGGGAAATTCCAACAAAGTAAGATCTACAATAAAAATCTGAATAGCAAGTTACAGTGTAGGCAAAATTTCCTTTATCTGATTAGCACCCTATTTTCTTTTACATATGAATTTGAAAACAAAGACTACATAATGTGACTTACTTCTGAATCTGAATCTTGATTAGAATGCTGGGAAAGATTTGATGTATTTAGGTTTTCTTGAGACTGTGAAGAACAATCCATTTCATGTAAGTGAGAAAATTCATCACATGACTTATCACTCTTTAACTGAGATACGTCAGACACCTTATGCTCAGGTAGCAAGGTGGGGGAATCACTCTTTCTACGGAAATGCTGCAGGTTTGTGCTTGGAGAGGAGTCTGAAGTTCTTGAAATATCTCCAAGATTCCCAGACCAACTAAAACAACTTCGTAGTGTCCCCAAAGTGGGTGGTGAAATAGTCCTTGTGAAATTGCTGTTCTTCAAAGACTCAGACTCTTCAGTAGCGATCCCAGTTACATCACCTGGAATCTGATCACTTAAATTATGCGCTATGTTTGTATCAATTAACTTATCATTTAAGCAACCTGATTCATTCGGACTGTTCACTTTATCTGTGACAACAGTTTCATCAAGGGGCTGGCTGCTTGCTTCCTTTGATGCACAATCTGCAGAGTCCAGAGAATTGCAAAAAAACCTAACAGGAAAAACACCAGAAAGAATGCTAAACTAAGTTTTTTTAAGAGTTTTCTTACAAAGATGAAATGATTCCAAATGGAAATTTAAGTCTTGTGAATTCATTAATTCATAAAGGCAAAATATATCTAAATTTATTAAAAGTTTAAATTTTGATTACACCAAGAGACACATATTTAAAAATCTTCATACAATGAATTTTTAGATAGGACTTTAAACAGTCATCGATCTATAAATGTAATTTAAGTTTGTGTACTTATCATCATCTTATTTTTTTATTATTTTTTCTTTTCTTACATCATTATAGACTCCATAGCTCTCCACCATCTTATCACCCATGAACTATTACCATATTCCCTGTGTTCATCCCTCCCCTGTTTTGCCCCTCCTCCACCTTCTCCCTCTTTTGCTGTATGTCTCAGTGACTAATTCTCAGTGACTAATTCTGGCTAGCGTAATCCCTTCCAGCTTCATTTTCCTGACCCCAAACAGACTATATGATTCTTGAAGACAGGTACAATCCATTCCTTTGTATCCTCCATAATACCTAAAACAGTGGCTTACACATGGCTGATTGTCAAATATTTAACAGATATTGATACATGCAAAAGAAGGACAATGTACAACTATGCCTCTTATGTTATAAAAGCAAAATGAAAGAAATAAACCACGTGCCTTTCATTTTTAGCCTAAATGCTAGTAGCAAATTATCTGGTAAATTGTAGTAATACACTAATCCACTAGCTTTTTATGTACTCTATAATTATTACATTGTTTTAAAAATTAAGGTAAAGACTTTCAAGTCAATGATTATGTTCTAATTCACTAAAGAGGTATAGAGTGTAGCATCTTTTAAAATATACTTAAAAACACTCCACTACAAATGAAAGATCACATCGTTATAGTAAAGTATTCAAGGGTAGTTTTTAGGTTTAAAAAGAAAATCCTACAACTTATAAATAAAACATCTAACTATAAAAAGTATTTTATATATGTGAATGAAGATTCATGCTTCCACAAGATATCATTAAGCTTGTGCAAGTCCTACAGAGACAAAAAATATTATTCAGTCTCCAAAGATGAATAAAACACTCTGAAGTAGAAAGGGGAAATTCTATTTCCATCCAAATGGAAAAAGTTAAAAACAAGTCCAAGTACTTCCAAATGTGAGAAGTCAATTTTCTAAAAATGCATTAATTACATAGATCATGTAGGATGTTGTTTTCCATTTTGTGTGGCCTTTTTTATTTAAATCATTCCACTGTTAACAAGCACCATTAATGAGGAAGAATCAAAATGATCACTTAATTGTATTGTGAATGTTTCCTTTAGACTAGATAGAAGAGGGTCTGAAACATCACCTAAGGTGAGGTTTTGGGATTATAGAAGGTGTTCAGTCCTTCATGCCCATCTCCCACCATCATGGTTAGACAAAACTGGCGGTAGTTTGGTTTAAAAAAACTTGAAAAACAGAAAATATGTATCGTTAAAGCTGCCAGAGAATACAGGGGCTGATAAAGTTTCTTTTCTTTAGCTATTACATAATGGCTAAATAAATTGTCACTTCAGATGCCTATTTCTGGTTGTCGTAGCATCATTTAAAGTCAATAAAACAAGAGCTATTAGTTATATGTATGTTTACCACCGAACAGATGCTGTTTTGGGCACTTTACTTATAATAGCAATGTAATTCACTCAAGATCCTGAGGTTGCTCAGGGCAAACACTTTATTAGTAAAAACTGTAAGATTCAAACCCAAGTAGGCTGACCAACCCCAGGCTCCAAATTCCTAGCCAGGTATATCACCTCTTCGAATTCTCATCACTGCTCACAGGGATAATGCTAACAACAGCCTAACCCCATCTTTCCATTCTTCTTTTTGTGGTCTACGATTCATACTTCACAGTGCACTCAGAGTGGTCTATCTAAACTAGGAGTCACATAGTGACTAAGATACTTAATAAATCTGTTGGCTCTGATGGGTGAAAGTTAGATCTCTTTAATAGCAATAAGATCGATAAAAGACTTTTTCATTTCTTAGAAATAAAACCAAACAAAATGGTAGGGAAACGAACAAGAACCTCCTCCTAATACCATTATACCGGTCACAATTAAGGCAACACATGATAAAAATAGTACCTAGATTATGGCATGTCCATTAAATTCAATATTTACTGCTGATAATTAAAATAAATATCAACAGAGTACAAAAGACAAACAACTATACCTGCTTCTGGTCCCTGGAACAACAACAGCACCACTTTCTTTATTTCTTCTCTGTAAAAATGTTGCAAATTTATTTCTTGTCGTAGATGGTGTGCTTAAGCTTTTTTTATCAGTAGTTCCATTTACCAGGTCGGGCATTAACATTTCAGAAGGCTCCAATGATTCATTAGCTTCACAGCTATTTTTTTTTATCTTCTTAGTAAGTGAAATAGAATACTGATTCAGCAGATCATCTTCTGAAAGCTCTTCTGAATAAAAACAAAATTAATTATATAAATCTTTGTTTTACATGTAGAAATTTGGCCTAACTTCATAGTCCATGTTCCATTGTCCTAGGAATGAAGTCTTATTAATTTTTAAAACTATGTATGATAAAAGGAAACACAGGATGACTCAAAAAAATCCCGTAAGTCTATTCATAATTTCACAATTAGTTGAGGTTTAATGCCCATTTTTTGTATTATTTTATGTAAAATTACCAAAATTAAAATTTCAGGATACTAATAATTCTGTAAGGCTTTATACTCATTATATTAAGGACCCACTTTTGAATGTAAAAAACAAATTTAAGGCAGTAGTTAAACAGTGGTTTACAGTGGTTAACTCACCTTTTTTTTTTTTTTTTTACAATTCTAATAAAACCAGCAGCTATTTATAGATAACATCTATGTGTTGTTTTTTGAAATGTGTGATCTGTGTAGTCACAGGTAACTGTGTTTTACTTCTGATCCTCATTATCTATGAAGCCCTAGAAGATTGTTGGGTGGCAAATATACTTAATAGCATTAAAATAAGTTACAAGGTTAAGCAGATTAAATGATATAAAAGGCAAAAATACACAAATAGCACTAGGGCTCAAGTAATTCCAGGTCTGAACAGGTTCTACCTTTGTAGGGGCAAAAAGTCACTATGTTAAGAGGTTGGGATACCAAATATTAGAGAAAATATCATTAAAACTGATTTTGATCATCACAAAGCTTAAACATGTTTATTGTACAAGAACTGTGAGCCCTTAGAAAGAAAAAAAAAAACAACACTGAAGATTTAGGAAGGCATCACCAAGAAGAAACAACAGAGGAATCTCATTTTCCTATTGTTATAAGGTTGTTAGCACAATTATTTGGGGGAAATTCCTTAAATTTAGCATATCTTTAAATAAGCAAGACTCTTCAGCATTTCTCATGATATCCAAGTAGACAATGTGGAACAATTGCATCAACTTGAATAGCCCTAAAAAACGACTGATTGTTTGAAAGGTGTGTCCTTCTCTAGTATAAAACTTGCTGTGATTCAGCTAAACATTACATAAGAAAACACATTTAACCAAAACTTATACAGCGCCATACCTTCTCAAATTTCCAGGGAACACAAACAATACCAAAATATTGGAACATGAGGATTCCAAAAATAAAGTAGAAGAAAAAATTAATAGGCAGAACAATGGACTATAAACAAAGATCACCTCAATATGGATTCTTCTTTCAGGGATAGATAATCTACAGCATATTAAAACAACTAAAATTTACAAAAGGTTTTGATTTGCTTTTGTTATTTAGTCTTTCATTCATTTACGTAAGTGCATGAAGGAATAGGTTACAAATATTCTTTATAATGGTAAATATGTTGCTTGGTGGAAAAAAAAAAACCTTTCCCCAATACCTGGGATTCCACTCTCTGCACTTCTGTTAAATATTGTACTGCAGTTCCAGCAGGCAAGAATAAGAAATAAAAGACATTCAGACCACAAAAGAAGACAAGTTTTATTGGAGGGTGACACAGAAACTACTGCAGAATCCACAAGAGTAGAAACTAACATATAAATCTGGCAAGGATGCAGAACAAATAAATTAATATATAAAATCATATTTTTTTCTATAGAATATGAGTAAACTAGGAGTCAAAATAAAAATATTTTCAACATCAAAAACTTGACAGAAATTTGACAAAATATGTGTAAGACAATAGTTGGTATACTGAAAATGATAAAACATTGATGAAAACTTAAAAAAAAAATAGAAAACACAGTACTGTAAAAAATCTTATCCACAGATTCAAACTCTAGCAGACAATTTTTGTTTTTAAAAAATTGCAAGTTGATTCTAAAATCTGTATGGAAATGTGAAGAGTACAAAACAGTCAAAACAACTTTTCAAAGGAAAAAACTCAGGGACTTATATTATTTGCTATACATTTACATTAATCAGGAATAATGACAGGAAAATAGAGCAATAGTACAGAATAAAGAAACAGACTGATAGATACATGGTCAACTGACTGCAAAAAATGTGCCAAGGCAATAAATGGGTAAAGGATCTTTTTAACAACCAGATTGCCATATACAAAACAAATGACCCTTAATCTTATCTCACACTATAATTATAAAAAAAAGCGGGGGGGGGGGGGGGGGGGGGGGGGGGGGGGGGGGGGGGGGGGGCNGGGGAAGGGGGATGTGGAGAGGGGGACTCCCTGGTGGTATAAGAGGTTAAGCATCGCACTATGAAGCATCCTCAGCCACTGCAGTGTAAATTTAATTCCTGGCCAGGGAGGGGACCCGTATGGCACAGCAGATCTCTCCTGGTTCGCCTGCTTCTCCCATCAGTGTATTTCAGTAGATCTGACTGTTCTGCTCCCCACTCTGTCTCTGGTGAATCCTCTCACCACCCCCAACACCTCTGGCCTGTACCCCAGTTCTTGTATGCATAAATAAACTCTTAAAAAGAAAATACCGAATTATATAAACATATAGAACCTAAAATTAAAATTTCTAGGAGTCAACAGGAGAAAGTGTTAGTGATATTGGGTTTAAATGTCACAAATACTGATGAGTATTTTACCAAAAAATTAAATACATACCATTTCTTGGTCTTTTCACAATTGATGACTTCCTTGGAAGATTTAACCCTTTAGTACTAATTACTTGTTCAATACCCAGTGTACTTGGTTTTTCCCTTGATCTTGGGGCATCAGAAATAACATCCACTCCAAGTCTAGGGCAATAATTCCTATGCCAAATGCTATTAACATTAGATGACTTTTGACCTGTATTGTCATTCCAATGTCTTGACTGGGTATGCTAAAACAGTAAAAATAAAAAGGTTACTTGAAGGAAGAAAATAGTCAATTCATTTTCCTTTGTGTCAACATAAATTATAATAAATTATCTTTAAAAGTATAGCTCTGGATAAAATATTTGTTCCCTAAATACATTTTCTACTTTCCCATTAAATGAGTTTAATATTCTTATGTTTTATATTCCTAGGTGTTCCTTTTCTAATGAGGGTCAAGAAAACTTGCTACCTCATTTCTATATTTGTACATTCATTAATAAACAATTCACAGAGATAGGGAACTACTTTTTCTACACTGAGTTTTATGTAAGACTTTTTCCGAGTGAAGGCTATTGCTAGTATTGGTAAGTAATCATTTTAGGACTACTATATTCATAATTACAACATGTTTTGCATAACAACCTGTTAAGAAGGTATTAATGATAAGGGTCTCCCTGGTAGCACAAGGGGTAAAATCTCAGCACTATGAAGCTACCAGCAGCCACTGCAACACAAGTTCGACCCCTGGCCAGGAAGCCAAACCACATGGTGCAGCAAACCTCTCTGGTCTCGTATGCTGCTCCCCTCAGCACTGTATTTCAGTCCATCTGCCTGTTTTTCTCCCTCCTCTGTCTCTGGTGAATTCTCTCACCCCCCACACTATGTCCTCCATCCCAGTTCTTGCATGCACAAATCAATATTTTTTTTTAAAGAAGGTATCAATAATATTCCAACAGAGCAGGGTAGTCAAAAGAAAAAAAAAACAAAGGTATTAAACATGTTAGAGCATTAATTCCACCTTACAAAAATCCCACCTGAATTTGAAAGCTAATCTTCCATTTATTTAAAGATAAAAGTGATGGTAAGTGATAGTAGCCAGTATATGCTTTGAAAATTAACAAGGAATGTAATTTAGAATAATTGAGGGAATGGGTTATGAGATGCTGTAAAAGCAGCACCAGGAAAAACCGTTAGAATATAGGCCCACATATGAAAGCAAGAAAAATCTCAATATTAACTATACCAAGGGAACCTGGAAAAGATGGAAAAAAAATAAGAATCCAAAAATAAACAGAATAAAAAATAGAGCAGAAATAAAGGAAATAGAAAACAAAAAGACAATCCAAAAGATCAGTGAATCCAGGACCTGGTTCTTCGAAAAAATAAACAAAATTGACAAGCCCTTGACTAGGCATACTAAAGAAAGATAAGTGAAAGCCCAAATAAATAGAATCAGAAATGAAATTACAACAGATGCTGAAGAAATAAAAGGTATCCTAAGAACTACTATGGGTATCTCTATGCAAACTGAGCAACCTTTAAAGCAAATGGACAAATTGTTAGATTCACACATCATTTCAAGAATGAACCAGAATGAAATAAACCTTGTATCACAAGCGTAGAAATAGAAAGAGTAAGAAAAAAACTCATTAACAACTAAAGTCCAGGACCAGATGGCTTCTCCAGTTAATTCTACTAAACCCTTAGAGGAAACTTAATACCTATCCTAGTCAACCTCTTGAAAGAAAAACTGAACTGGGTGGAAAGCTCATTAGCACATTCTTTTCTATTTTATTTTAAAAACTGAATTAACATTGTTTTACAACATTGTGTGATTTAGTTACAGGATCATGTCCTTCGGGTATATGTTACATCTCACTCACCAACAAGGCACTGAAAAGTCATCCACAGAGTACATGGTACCCCTCCCCATTTTGCACAAGCCTTTTCCCTGCTCCTCTGGAAGGCTCAATTTCACAGGGTTATCAGTTTGGTTTGATCTGACATTTTGGTTTCTCTATATATTTAACATGAGAAAACCATCCAGTATTTGTCTTTCTCCCTTTTCTGAGCATAATGCCCTTCAGCTCCAGCAATGAAGACAAAAGTGTATATGTTCTTCTGAATTAGCATTTTTGCATTCTCATGTATATTCCCAGGAGTGTAAATATTGGACCATATGGTAGATCTATTTTTAATATTTTGAGAAATTTCAATATCTTCCATCACAGGCTGGACCAGTCTATATTCCCACTAACACTGTACCAGGGTTTCTTTTTCTTTACACTGTCACCAACACTTATTACTTCTGTTTTTTTGATATGGGCCTGTATCACAGGTATGAGATGGTATTTCATTTATGTAGAGCACCAAGAGATTTATGGGGAGATGGAGGGTACAGAGAATAGATTAGGTTAAAACTGTTTGAATTCTTTGTGTAAATGGCATAACTGAAGCCAAAATAACCTACATAAATAATATTAGAGTAACAGGAAAGAAAATGGTGAAAGAGAGTACCTTAAGAAATACGTACAATAGTGAAAAAATAGAAGAAATGACAAAGGGCTCCATGGCACAAAGCAAACCAAAATATTTGCTAAACTGTGAGTGAGTGAAACAGCAGCTTTTATTCCCAAGGGCAGCATTTCTAGGTTTCAGTCTCTGACTATGCTAAATGCCAGAGGGTGAACATGTTGAGATAAGAAAACAGGCTCCGGTATAATCAAAAGAAATGTTCAAGCCTAGAAAATCTGCTAACATGAAACAATTACTTTTTAAGAACATTAAAGAGATAATTTATTTAGCAGTAAGTTGTTTTCAATTTATATTCTGCATAAGGCCTGGCTACAGAAATGCTAAAAAGCTGTTTAGGAAGTGAAAATTTGCCTTTAATCACAGTTCCTCACTGATTTAGTCCCTAACTAAAATGTGCTCTTTTACAAAGAAGTGATTAAAATGTTACCATAACATTGTCTGGATTATAGTCATCAATCTGTTCGAAAGTATTTATATCTTTATTTCCAAGTGCTATTTGAAGAGCTATAGAATCATCAACATACCTAAGTTGTTAAGATTAAGGAAAAATGCTTTTATTAACAACTTGACAAGATAGAAAATATTATCTATTATCACAGAAAATCTCCAGATTTTCTACTTAATGAATCTACTTACTTGCTATACTCTGTATTACTAAAACAGCAGGCATTGTTTACTAGTCTTTGTTGGCCACTGCAGGAGGTTTTCTGAAGCAAAACCCAAAAGTCATCACTTAATCTCTTTCAAGTGAGATAGAGAGAAAAGCCCTGGCCATCACCCCAAGTGCACAAGGCCAGCATGGGAAGGGCATCCTTTTGTGGTAATTTCACATGCCCACACTGTTCCTAATAAATCAAGTTGCTTGCCACGAGGGTTCCATATTAATGCCATATGTACCTTAAGTGACCGCCTATGTTTCTGTCAAGCCAAGCTAAGTTATAGTGATTGATTTTCAGATTTATACAGAAAATTGTTCCAAATTTTCCCTAGTGTGGTAATTAAAAACAAACAAAAAAATACAGATTTCAAAAAAAAGCAAGCAAAAAATAATTTGTAAGTTTTTAACCAAATGTTTTGCAAAAAATAGTATCATTAAAATATGTAAGTACAAAATTCTAACATTCACGTTCAGAAAGGATACTGCCCAGCATAGCTTAGTGTTTCTGGATCAATGTCATCTTTGTAGGCATTCAGAGGGATGAGTTTTCTTTGGATAGGATCAAAAACTAGCTGATAAAGGAAGGTATTGTTGGCCCGAATAAACCCTTTGATGTAATCTTCTGGTACTGTTATATTCATTTTCAGATAATGTCCAATTTTCTTGATAACCTAATAATGAATGTAAAAAAAAAAATGAGTTATCTGCACAAATAAATGGAGGGTGCATATCCCCCATGATCAGTTTATATCAAGAGGACAAGGTAGGTCAGAAAAATCAATTGCTTTTATCTACATTAAAAACTACTGGTAAACATAATCAGAGCCTATCACTTAAATTGTCATATCACTTAAAATTCTAAATCTCTGTAACAGCATTTTCTTTGGTTTTCCCAATTTTGAATACAAAGAATCAAATATTCGGTTACAAAGTTTCTATGACTAGTTATAACATTAAGCTATAATCTTTACTTTCAGAGTCCCTTTCATCCAGAAACCAAAAACCAAACAATATACGAAACCTAAGAATTAAAAAAACTCAAATATTCTCACATCATATTTGGAAGATTAAGATGACATTCTGTTTGAGACATGGATGTGTATAGCTGGAAGGGATTTCAAGTATTCCATGTCAGTCATAGATGAAGGGAAGCTCTAGAGAATTATAGTTACCCTGGAAGCATAGGCTCTGCCACTATCACCCAATCTTGAGATCCTCCTATTATACTACATCACCTTTAGCCATGAAGACTCACACTTTGTAAGTCTAGAAACAGAAAACTGGAATTATGCTCTGAAAACTCTAAGGGCTTTAGGGAACTTTGCAAGAGAGTTGGAAGTGGGAGAGATGATAATCTTTAAAGCACGGTTATTTCTTTAAGGTAAAGATATGTGAAAAATAGCTCACTGACCCCCTGTGTCTATGTAGGCTTCTCTCTCTCTCTTTTTTTCCCCCTTAATAAACTTACCATGTTCTGATGGGTGGGGGGAAAGAAAAAGATATGAGAGAAATGCACTGATGTTGGTGTCAAGAGATTTTCCAGTGCATATATGACACATGATTTTCTATTAGACTAAATGAAGGAATAGAATGAGAACCCAACTGTCTTTGATTAAATCTCATTAAAGAGACCTGGATAAGGCTCCCTGGTGGCACAGGAGTTAAAGTCTCAGTGGTATCAAACTATTATCAGCCACTACAGCATGTTTTCAATCCCTGGCTAGGGAGCTAACCCACATGGTGCAGAAGACCTCTCCTGTCTCACTCACTGGTCCCCTTAGCAGTGTACATCTGTAAATCTGACTATTCTGCCGCCCCTACTCTGTCTCTGGTGAATCCTCTCACCCTCGCATCTCTGGCTTATACCCCAGTGCTTGTATGCATAAATAAAACATATCTTAAAAAAAAAAAAAAGAGGGCAATCTGGATAAATGTACCATTCCTCATAATTTATTTTAGAAGACATAACCGTTTCCAATAAAAATATGCTGTTTATGTTTACACAAAATGAATGATCACTTTTAAGTGAATTGGTATTAATATTTTTTGGGTTTTACTTATGATTCAGTAAGGATTAATGACTACAGTTTAAGTAATAAAAATTATTCCCACAAAGAGCAATTAAAAGTATAAAGGGATCCTGAGAGCGAAAAGATTGAACCACTACTATAGATTAATACGACCACAATCAAAAGATCCTGTTTTAATATGAATTCTACCTGAGACTATATTGCTGTTAAGTCTGTATTAGCCTTCCTGTAAAACATCAGTACTTTTTAACAATTGCTGAAACATGGTCCATCAGCAGTCAAAAGTAAAGTTTTAGTGTTTTAATCATTTTCTCCTTTCAATGATACAATATAGACAAAATATTTCCAATCCATATTCCAGATAATTTATTGCATTTAATGCTTCAGAAACTAAATACAACCTTTGGTAAATCACTTACCTTTACAATATCTGGGTTATTGGCTAATCTTAGAACCTTGCAGGCCTTTGCTAATCCAATTCCCCGTAGTGAAGAGAGATAGTCACAGCCTGAGAGAATGCACATATAACGGAACTTCTCTTCTGTGAACACATCCCCAAGCTGTTTGCACATTCCAAGCCTAGCCTGATCAATTTCTAGTCCATTTCCAAACTGATCCATTTTTAAAATCACCTTTAAAAGGAAAGAAACTGTTAATATCTATAAGGGCCATTTTTATTTTTATTTCTAATCCACAGCAGTATTTCTAAGAAATCTTTCTTGGTCTTCATCAACACACAGTGAGAGAAAAGGTAGGCCATTTGATTATTGTAAAATCTGCAAAACAACTAACGTAAAGTATAAGCACTGACTAGACAAGGTCATATACCAGGGCTCTACTGTAATTTCTCTGGCATTAAAGAATGCTCTTTCTGCACCTCTCTACTTCTTACCTACAATACAGGGTTGTCATGGTGATCAAACAACAATTCATAGAAAAGCATTTTTTCCTAACTGCACTTTCACATCTTAAAGTAAAACTTTTATTTAAAACAATTCATGTTCATTGTAAAAAATTTAAAAATCATAGGAATTAGGACAAAACAGAAGATGCTAGAAACATCTAATCTGTCACTTCATATACAATAATCTTTTGAGTGAGATCCTTCTAGCCACCTATAAAACATACATAAATAGACGATATTAACAGAATATAAGATCATCCTTTCTATATCTTAACTTCTCCCCTTAATGTAGCATAAAATTTCCATTAAATAGATTAATACATAATTCTAAATAACTGTGTAACATCCCATTAATAAATAACTTCAGTTGTTTACCTAATCTATTTGAAAAATGTAAAGCATGTTTTATTATTAAACTATCAATATTAAAAACACTATATTAAAGAATATGAATGAAACAAAAATAAAACTCTCCAACTTTAAGGGATTACTCTGAAACGCAGTCAGTCATACAAATGTCAAGTAGTAAAACCCTTCATTTCATTTTAAATAAAACACAAATTAACATTATAAGTAGACGGTAATTATCCATATAGGGAAAAAATTTTAGTTCCTTTATTTATAGTATTTTCATCATTATAGAAAAGTAGCATGTAGTAGTTTTCAGTCAAGTACCCTTTTACAGCCAAAGGCAAGGAGATCAGAGTCCTCTGTAATTATAGCTTGTACAATACCAGCTCTGTTAAGATAAGCCAACTGCGCATCTGCTTCATATGGAGCTACAAGACAATCTACTCCTTGTGTCCGAGCAGCCTACAAGAGAGAATAACTGTCAATCTTTATCACAGCATCTGGAAAGCACTGAACAACTTCCCATATAAAGCCCATTTTATTTCTATCCTCAACATGCACATGCTAACATTATCTTCAGAAATCATTTCCTTTGAAGTTTTTCTACTTCTAGTGCTAGAATATATTAAGCTAGTCTACAAGCACTAAGAAATCTTATTAAAAAGATCAGTGTATAGGTTTAGAGAAAAAAATATTGTCCATTCAGCACAGGGGGCAGAAGAGGTCTACAAGCTACAAAACCTAACTATTTCAAATTATAGAAAGCTTCCATATTAAGAATGGCTATACGCCAAAGTATACAAGACATCTATTTGAGCTTTCAATATATTTTCCCCATAAAAATAACAGGTTGTCCTACTAACAAAGTATTGATTAAAAACTACAGAATGCAGTCATTAATATTTAAGCCTATTGAACATGGTAGACTGCTTCAAAACAACAATTTCAAGACACAGTATACATCATAGCTCTGTCTCAAAATCCAGGCAGCTGGAACAGAAACTTCCCTGTTTCAACCATGGGTCATGGCTCCCAAGGGTGAGGAGCAATCTGGAGAAGTAAAAAATAGAACTGTCAAGATGTGGCTACTATTAACTTGGTGACAACTGGTAATCTGCTGTCTTTGTCATTTCTTCATCTTGCCCATCAACTATCCTTCTTGCATTGTTTTATGCTGCTATTTATGTCCAGTCAGGATTTCTCCTCTAATTTTGTACACAGAGCAGAATCATAACCTCTCTTCTTGTGGCTAGAAACAGTATGTGTTTTCTCTTATACTCCTATCTCATCTTTTCCTTCCACCTGGACCCAAACTAAAAGGGAAATAAATATTCTTACATGATAAAAAAATAAATAAAACTAGAGTAAGGATTTTAATGTTTACTGCAGTTCAAGACTGGATAGCGGGACTGCAACAGGGAAAAAAATTGATTCCACCTCTATCATCATGCCTTCACTAGATTCCAAAAAGGGTAAGGCCTGGGATTGTGAGCACAAACACATAAGACTTGTGAAGATAGCGAAAAAACATCTAGGCAACGGAAGATTAATAGACTAGGATCTGTAGTTACTCAGATGGTTTGAAAATAGAAGACCCAAGAATAGAGATTATAGTAAGTATCAGAGTAGGATAAGATGAATACTTCAGGAATTAATCCCTTCCATCTCTGTGGAATATGCCAATGGAGTTTACCTATATAAGCCACTTATTTAAAAAGGACAGACCACTTATTTCTTAGGGTTTCTCCCTTGAAAATTGTTGGATCCCATCTCTATCTAAATCTACTACTCTCTTCTTCCTTGAACATATATGCTTTCATTGAGGTTAGGCCTAGAGTAGTTTCTGCCCTTCAATTTCTAATGCTTCCATTAATAACCAACCTATTTAAATAAACTTAGCCATTTGTTACGTTGATATTATTTCTAATTGAGCTTACTTTAATAACTTTGTGGGCCATAGCATGTGTGATATTGACACAACGAGTAAAACATTCTCTGGCTTCTGAGACTTTCCCCTCACGAAGAAGCTGCTTTCCCTTAAGAAGATTGGTTTCTCGTCTTCTGCAAGGAAAAAAACACACACCAAACTTAACAGGCTAACTCAAGAAACTATTATAAAACTAAAATTTAAGAAATTTTCCTATAAGAAAAGGTGACTCATTTGAAAGTGTACTAGGTCCTTGAGAATTTAACCCAGGTCCTTTGAGTTTTGAGACAAAAAGAAGTGTTTTATAATGGGGTACACATACAAAATAATCATCAATCTTTTCAACAGCAATGTTCTGTGTCAAAAGAAAATGAAGGAACAAGTCAAGGCTTTTGACACCATCAAAATTAATTTTCAGAGAAATAGAAGACATGAAGAAATGGAAAAACATCCCCTACTCATGGATTGGAAGAATTAACATTATCAAAATGGCCACCCCACCAAAAGCAATTTAGATTCAATGCAATTCTGATAAAAATTTCAATGACATTCTTCAAAGAAATAGAACAAACATTGCAAAAATTCATATGGAGTCACAAAATACCTCAAATAGCCAAAGCTCTCCTGATTATAAAAGGAGAATGGTTGTATCATACTCCCAGATATCAAACTATACTATAATGCCATAATAATTAAAACATTATGGTATTGGAACAAAAACAGACACACAGACCAATGGAATTAAAGTAAAAACCCAGAAATGCCACACATGTGGACAACTAATCTATGACAATGGAGCAAAGAACACAAAATGGAACAAGGACAGTCTGTTCAAGAAATGGTGCTGGGAAAACTGGACCACCACATCCAAAAGAATGAAACTAGACCACTATTTCACATACACCAGACACAAAAACCAACTCAAAATGTATAAAAGAATTGAACTTAAGATCTTAAACCATAAAATATATGAAGAAAACATAGGCAACACACTCCATGACATACACCTCCTCTCCAGAACATCTTTGAGGACTCAACTCTAGAAGCAAAGAAAGTGAAGAAAAAGATAAGCAACTGGGACTACATCAAACTAAAAAGCTTCTGTACAGCAAAAGAAACAATAACCAAAACTGAGACACTCCACTGACTGGGAGAAAATATTGAATAAGAGACTGATTTTAAGATCTATAAAAAGCTCATACAACTCAACAAAAACAAAGCAAACAATTCAGTCAAAAAATGGGTAGAAGAGCTAAAAGGACACTTCTTCAAAAAGGAAATGCAAATGGCCAAACAGGTATATGAAAATGTCAACATCACTTATAATCCGGGGAAATACAAATCAAAACCACAACGAGATAACATCTCACATCAGTGAAAATGCCCCACATTAAAAAAACTGCCAACAACAAATGCTGGCAAGGATGTGGGAAAAAAGAAATCCTCTTACACTACTGCTGGTGGGAATACAAACTGGTCCAACCACTATGGAAAGCTGTGTGGAGGACCCTCAAAGTACTAAAATTGAACTACCATGTGACTCAGCAATTCTACTTCTAGAAATCTACCCATAGTATGCAAAAACATTAATTCTAAAGGAAACCTGCACTCCTATGTTTCACAGCACTATTTACAATAGCTAAGATATGCAAACAACCTAAATGCCCTAAAACAGATGACTGGATAAAAATATGTA
The DNA here is from genome assembly GCA_019455555.1 of Galemys pyrenaicus. Classification (NCBI taxonomy): domain Eukaryota; kingdom Metazoa; phylum Chordata; class Mammalia; order Eulipotyphla; family Talpidae; genus Galemys; species Galemys pyrenaicus. The sequence continues at coordinate 336,594 of JAGFMF010011770.1, forward strand.
ATACTATTTTGCAATCAAAAGAGATAAACTCATGCCATTTGCAGCAGCATGTATGGAGCTAAAAGGGATTATGCTCAACGAAATAAGTTAGAAGGAAAAAGAAAACTATTGATGGTTTCAAGAGGAATATAGGGAAACCAAACAAGGGGTCAGAAAAAAACAAAGACAAAACTAGCAGGCAAAATATAAATCAGAGACATACAGCAGAGGAGGGTAACGGAAAGGGACAAAACAGGGGAGGGAAGTGCACAAGAGACTTGGTGACAGTTCATGGGTGACTTGGTGGTGGGAATTCTATGGAGATTACCCCTGAGAGGAGAAATTTAAAAAACTGAACAAAAATGGACAATGATGTAAAAAAGGTGCGAATATAAATACATTTCTAAAAATTAATTTTCAGGTATAAAGGATACAACTTTATCAACAAACAAGGCAGTTGAGGAGTATTGTTTCTGTTAGTTTTTCCTATGGAATCTACTAGAGAACAAAATTCATAGAAACCAACATAACCATGCGATACTAACCTAAGAGTGTTATTATCAAATATATATATAATAATTTAGAGTCAAGACTAAAATAGGTCCAAATAGGGGCAAAAGTAATGACTATGTTCTGACAGTATAGTTCCATTATTTTCAACAGGGGAGAAGGGAGAAAAGCACAAATTAAATAAAGGGAAAACAGAAGGGAATAATTAACATTTCAATAAATTATATTTGTTTTCATTGTATTAGTATTTTATTCTGAATCTATTGTGAATATATGTGGGATAATATAAATAAGTAATTAATTTTAAGATACTCTAATTTTTATCAGTCCCTATATCCTTGAAAACAGATTTCAACATGGAAATAAGGAAATACAGATGCAATACAGAAGAGGTCAAGTAAAAATCCTGCTGTCCTGAATTTTAGTTACCGAGTTTTATTTATTTATATTTTCCAGTTACATTTATTGAAGAAAAACTGGTTTATATCATTGGATTTATTTTAGAAGTTACAGGTTCAAACCTCTGCAAATCTGTTTTCAGATTATGCCCACCACCAAAGCCCAATAATCCCCTCCCATACACCATCTGGCTCAGTATCAATCTTAACCCATCTTTTATTTTTATGTAAATGTGGATATACATACACACATGTATATCTCAGTTCCATTTTTAGACCAGGCTCTACATATGAAGAAATGTTTTAACTTTAAGAATTAGAACCCTCTAAGTTAGATTGAAAATCTTAGACATGAGGAACTCTAAAATGATTCTAGGCCCAGAGAGGGCAAAAGGAGGCAAGCACATCCCTCACAAGATGCTCCCTCAGTGATGCTTCAGTTATACTATTTTTGACAAAGTGGTCCCAGCTACACAATATGATTACTGAGTCTAACAACTAACAGAGTAAAAAAACAGCAGGATATGAGTATAGTGGAATAGCTGTTTCATTAAAATATAAGTTATTTCTATATCTATTGCAAAGTTAATAGATTCTATTAAGTTAAAAATTAACGATAAAATTTTCTTTGGCAATGCAAATTGAGTACGTTATCTTTCAACTAGAAATAAGGAATATTAAGTAGAAAAAAAATCAATCTAGAAATTAGGAAAAGTAGGAAAAAGAAAGAAGGGAGGGCAGGAAGGGAAGAACAAATATAAGAAAAATAAATAATCAAAATATGTACATAATTACTGATCAATGTAAAATAAAAAAAAACTTCATTTAAAATTTTTTCAAGAAGGCAAAGATTGACAGACTGGATGAAAAAATATACAGTGATGCACTCATTATGAGAAACAAACCTAAAAGCCAATCACACAGTAAAGCTGAAGTACAACAGATACTAGAAAATTACAATGAGTATTTACAAAAGAAAGTTCTTACAAAAACACTAGCATTTGACAGAACAGACTTTAGAATAAAAAAGCATAACTAGCTACTAAAGTTACAACATTGTTTTAATTTTCCACAAAAATGTAACAAGTTCTAAACTTTAATGGAACTACTAGTCACAAAAAAAACAAAGCCAAAAATAGGACTGTAAGGTACTCAATAATTCCACTATCATACTTTTCTTAATAACTGATTTAGACACATAAAAGACAAATAAAAAAAGATTTGACAATACAGAAGATCTGTATATCACAATATGTAAGGATGATTCACTAACCAGAAATAAAATCTTTAACTCAATAATTGGGGAATATACAGCCTTTCCAGCACACCTAGAACATTTAAGGACATTTGTTCATGCTATAAAGATTATAAAAAAGTGTCAACTAATTAAAATTTAAAAGTCATTATTATATATCTGACCTTAAGGGAATTAACTTAGAGATTAAACAGAGAATTAACTTACTGTCTTCTAGACTTCTCCACTTCCTTTTTAGAAGGTAAAGTACATCCATCAAATACGAGAACAGGCTTGATCCCATGAGATAGTAACATATTTACAAATTTCATACAAAATCCTACATACCTTTTAAAATAAATAAAAACATTTATGTGCCTTACAAATCACAAATTAATAATTTTACTTTTAAAAACCAGATGATAAAAGAATACAAGTAGAGCTACACAAAACCAAAAAGCTCTGAACAGCAAAGGAAGTCATAAATAAAACAAAAAGGTGACCTATTGAATGAGAGAAAATATTTGCAAATATGTTTGATATGGGATTCATGTCCAAACTATATAAAGAACTCATACAACTAAATACTAAAACAAAACAATCCCAGTTAAAAGATGGGCAAATGATTTGAACACACATTTTCCAGCAACATACAGACTGCCAACAGGTAAATAAAAAGATATTCAACATAATTAATCAGGAAAATGCAAATCAAAAATCACAGTGAGATGTCACCCAGTATATGTTAATACTATTAAAGTTCCTCATAAAATTAAAAATAGAACTACCATATTATCCAACAACTCCACTTTGGGGTATTTATCTGAAGAAAATAAATATATATATGGACCAAATCCTATGTTTGCAGCAATGTTATTTATAATAGCTATAGCTAAGATGTGGGAAAAACCTAAACATCCATAAATAAAACTGATAAAGAAAATGTGAAACAAACACGACATTATTAGGCCATATAAAAGAATATGGCATGGAGAATATAGTTAATAATATCACATCACATATCTGAATGTAACAGAGTAGAACTTAAAAGTCTTCATAACAAGGAAAAATTTGTAACTGTATGTAGTGACAGATGTTAAATAGATTCATTGTACTGCTTATAGACATATACAAACAGTAACATACACAAATATTAAATTATGTTGCATACTTGAAATGTTATGTGTCAGTGATATCTCAAAGAAGAGATGAATTATGAAGAGTTTTTTATCTTTTTTTTTTAAATAAGTGTTTGCAAAGAAATTTGAATTTCTAATTTAGATGAGTTCAAATCCTGCTAAGGATCCTTGGCTGTTATTTGATGAGTTACTTGACCCTCCAATCATCTGTAGATTAAAAGGATGTGACATTCCTTGCAATTTTCACATTTTCTTTTCCAACTATTATTTTTTTCCTTCCATTTTTTTACTTTAAAAAATTTCAAAATGATTATAATGCCTTTATCATACCCAAGAAATTCATAGTCTAAAAATTTGCCTAATTGTTCCAATGATTTAATTATAACTAGCGGTGCCCCAGTAAATGTTTAAAAACTAGTTCTGAGGCAATGGGTGCCTTCCTTGCAGCATTTGTCAATTTTCTTAGCATAAACATTCTACAGTCATGAATAAACTATCAGTGTGGTCACTGAATGTTCAACTGGGAGGAGAGGGTGTACAGCAAACTTGTATGAACTGGCTCCAGTATAACACCACTGCATATTTTTCCCTAATCCAGCATTCAGTCAAGGACCACTTGATTTATTCTGGCAAGGCAACTGAAAAAATAGCTATAATTAGAACTTCCTTCTTTCATAAGAAAAATAGTATTTTAAACTCAAAAACAGAAATAGGAAGGCAAATTAACATATATAAAAATATATAATAGTGACAAAATCTGTCCTAAAAATTACACTCATTTTTCTAATGTTTCTACCAAAAAAAAAAAAAAAATACACAGGACTTTTTTTTTTCTTTTTTTTTTTTTTTTAGATTTTTTT
>JAGFMF010011770.1:340763-358882 GCA_019455555.1 Galemys pyrenaicus
CACCACAGACAGAGCGGGGAGCAGAACAGGCAGATCAACAGAAGTACACTGCTGAGGGGAGCAGCGGGCACAGCAGGAGAGGTCTGCCGCACCATGTGGATCCCCTCCCTGGCTGGCAGCAGGGATCGAACTCATGCTGCAGTGGCTGCAGTTTGCTTCATAGTGCGTTGCTTAACCCACTGCGCCATCAGGGAGGCCCAAAATACACAGGACTTTCATCGACTGAGCCTGCCTCAAATCCATCAGTACTCTGATATTCTAGCTTACTACAAAGAATGTAAACTAGGCCTCTGTCTCAGAAGAAAGCAATCCCTTGCTTCTTGATAAATGTGGCACTGAATAGAAACAATCCCTTTCTGAACAAGAACTGTTCCATTCCTAATTGGCAAAGAACTAACATACGGTTCAAACTTACCTGTCGGTAGGTTCACCTCTGGCTAGTTTTTCAGCACAAGCAATAGCTCCTTTGTGAAGCCAGCAATATGTATCTACAGCTACTACCTGTCCTTTATACTTCCTCACATGGATGGGTTCAGAAGCTTCTTTGATAAATTGCAGCAATCCTTGTATTCCCATTGTGCCGAGTTAACTACATGGCATGAAAGGAAAAGGGTAAACTGTAATATTTAAAGCAAAACATATTTGCCCAAAAGTTGTAGAAAATTAAGGGAAAAGAGTTTGGAAGCAGATATAGTAACCACTAGTGTTCAGATATTTGAGGCTACTGCTCTTTAATATTTTAAAAATATTACTGTGCTGACAAGAAAATTTCTGCAGACTAGAATATTATTACACTAATCATTAATATTAACTCTAAGGCCACCTGAGAGTTCCCTGTTACTCTTTCCAAGGTGCTTTCACACTTGTAATCATATGTCACAAGCCCCTAACACAATGCTAGACACAGAGAAGGTGCTAACAAAGTCTGAGTCTTCGCTCCAAAAAAGCACTGTAAAAATCTACAAAGTTGGACATGCTAGGGCATCACTGCTTTTTTATATTTAAGGGTCAACACACAAAGTAGCATAGGACTGGAAGTTCAAAACAGTTACAGAAAATGCAGGCATTTCAATTGTGAAAATAATCAAACAGAAATATATAACCAGAGCTGAATTTTTCAGTGAAATTGTCATCAGAATGCATTAGTCCAGCAATAAACATTGTTAATAAGCAGTGGGGGTGCCTAGGAGCAACTCTATCACTTTGTGAAAGTTACCCTCAACAAATATGAAATTACTTGTGCAAATCCAATTTAAAGACAATTGTTTTAACTTTCCACCCCTATCTATCCAGGTTTTGGTCCCTAAGCCATTTCTATACAGAAATTCTGGAGCTACTGGAGGCCTTTCCAAGCAACTACTTTTCCCAACTCTACAGGACTAAAAGTAAAAGGAAGCCATAGGCACTGACTAGTTGTTCAGTACATCATAACATAAATCTCTCCCAGCAAACATAAAGCTTGGGAAGGTAAGAAGAAAACACAAGATCAGGAGTCTGTTACTACTGTACTACTGTATCCAAGCTCTGTCACTTTACTCCAGCAGTTTACAATTTTCAGAAATTCATAGATTCTCAACACATTCAGTGACTGATCCATTGATTCTGCAGTGAAGTGAATTTTAAACAAGCAGATAATTGTGGGTGCAGACAGTCCTCAAGTCATAGTTTGAAAAAAAAGTCTCCTCTCTCTCAGATGGTGTTGCTACAAAGGGTTTTCTTTTACTACAAGGAAAACTGACAAAACACATCGTGAAACTAATGTACGTTTCTTCTAAGCTATGTAAATAGTCTCAATAAGTATTTCTTCTTCAGCACAGTACGAATAACTGCAGGCCACGTGGCACATATCATCTTAAGGAAATCACCTACCGCACTCTAGGTAACTTCTGCAATTTCACGTTTACACCTCTCTTTCGCAACCATGTGCAGGAGTGGCCCGCAAGCTCATTCCCGAAGACCCGTTTCCCTTGGCCTGCACAACATTAAAGTAAAATTTTATGTATCAACACTTGGAAGATCGGAGATTGTATACAAGTAAATACTATTCACTTCAGAGAAACTCTTGAGTCCCACAGCGGGTCCCTACTCTGCCGAGAATCGTCTGCAGAGAGGTCGGACTCGGACAAGGTCCATTAAATTGCATCCCTATCCAGATCCCAACATCCCTCCCCGCCACCACAAACTTCACTCAGGCAGAGCCACCACCCTGCTCCTTCAGGGTCGGAAAGACCATGTGGGAGCCTTCTTCCCTTCCTGAATGACTGAATCCCTAGAGGAGGGACGAGTGAAGAAGCGCAATCCTACCCCGCGGGAATCTGCAGCAACCCACCCAGCCCGCCTCGCTCACTCCTGGGTAAGGGCTGTACCCTCCGCCCCAGACCAAGCAGGTGGGTGCTCCGAAACTCGTGCCCTACACGCCTCACTCACGTAGTCCAGAGCATCCGAGGCAGGAGGCGCAGAACACAGCTGGGCTGCAGCGCGGCGCGAAGAGGCGGACATTTCAATTTACGCGGGATAGCTAAAGCCCCGCTCCCGCGGAAGTGATGTCAGAGCATACGGCCTGACGCCGGTGCGTCTTCCCGCGGCCTCCAGTTTCCGGGTCCAGCCTCAGGGCTAAAGGGGCTTGACTGTGGTTCAGGCGCGGCACCTGCTGTGGGTCGGAACCTGCAGTCGCGCTCTGAAGGTGCGGGCGGAACTGACTTAGGTGGGCAATGAGGGGGGCGGGGATTAGGGGGGTGTTGTCCACACTGAGAAAGTGATCGCATAGGGCTGCTGGGAGTTGTAGTTCTCTCGTGATTGTTCTCTCCTAGCGTCAGTTCTCATTGCTGAAGATTAAAAAATACACATCTGAGGGCTTGTGTTGGGGCTTTTAAAGACCTGAAAAAAGATCCGTGTTGAACTTAGTCCTTCAGTTTTTGTCTGTTTTTTCTGTTACTCTGAAGACTGTAAGGGTCCGGGGCAGGACGCAAAGACAAAATTTTGCTTTTCCCATGGACTGATAAACAAGAGGTTAAACAAGCCTGATAAATCTAGGCTCAGACACCTGCTGCCATGAATTTCCTTGGCCCATTCTGTCTTTTTACTGACTTCTCCCGAGTCTGAACATTCCTAAGCTGGTTTTTCACTGCATTTAAAATTGGTTGCTATGAAAAGTTACAGACTGTAGCGGCAGGAAGGGGGCACACTGAGCAGGGTTCGGGATGGTTCTGGGCAGACGGGTGAAGGAAGGAGAGTCTTGGAGCCTTCAGTGGCTTTTCATGCTTTTATTAGTAGAGGTGTCCTGGTACATGGCAGGCACGGGGCCAGGAGGCTGGCAGACCTCCCAGCCCCCCACGCATCTCACTCTTTCGGTTGCTTTCTACTGCTGCTGCTCGTCAGTACTCTCAGTACTGTTGGTCCTGGCATCCTCATGACGCTGCCCATTTAAGCCCATGTCAAACTCACGTGCGCTCACTTGCGCATGCCCACCCTGGAATGCTAGTAGCACAGCAGGTGTCCATCATCAGTGGTGGGAGAGTGGAAAGACCTGATTGTTCTCTGACCCTACACAGACCCAGAAGAAAAGTAACTTTGGGAGCAAACCAAGTAAAACAGGAGCAGCAGGTACCCACCTTTTATGAGAGATGGCATGAGCCTGCACAACCACCAAGCTGTAGCTGATTGGTGCCCACAATTAGCAACAATAAATTGACTTTAGCAAAGTGCATTCTTTTTGCTTTATCAATGTAGGGTAAAGGTTGATCAGGTATTTCCACACTCCCATCACTGTGATGATGGACACCTGTGGTGCTCTGAGCATTCCAGGGTGGGCATGAGCAAGTGGGCGCACCTGAGCTGGGACACGGGCATAAATGGGCGGCGTCATGAGGACGCCAGAACTGCAAGGACCAACCGACAGAACCAACAGGCCCACAGCAGCAGCAGCAGCGAGCAGCAGCAGAGAGAAGAATCAGCAGAAAGGGTGAGATGCACCTGGGGCTGGGAGGCCTGCCAGCCTCCCGGCCCCCCGGGACCCCTGCCTGCCATGTACCTGGTCACCTCTACTAAATAAAGCATGAAAAGCCACCGAGGGCTCCCAAGACTCTCCTTTCTTGACCCGTCTGCCCAGAACCATCCCAAACCTGCCTCCTGTGCTCCCATCCAGCCGCTACAATCAACCTATTGGTAATAGTGTCTACAGAGGCATCTTTTCAATCTTGACCAAAGGGTTTCAAGAGCCCTTTCTCTGCAGCTTGGGAGCAGCACCAATCTCTTCTTCCTTTTGATTTCAAGGGCATGGGAATTGACCTGAGGGGCCCACAGACCCACTCCTTCTCCAGTGACAGTTCCAAGGCTCCTTACCAGTGGCTACTCTATGGGCTCCAATGAAGTAGGAAATGCAAGTTATGCACTTAAGCTTGAGTAATCTTGGAAGCTTCCTATAGACTTTGAGAAGGGAGAGAAAGTACGCTTGGTAAGTAAGTGATGAGTGAGAAGATTCGCTCCTTGACTAAACTCCAACTATACTCTGAGCTGGCTTCTCAAGGAGGCCTCAGACTTGGCCTATGAAGATTTGAACAAAACACTAACATAGTCTCTAACAGCTCAAGGCCACATCCTTAAGATGACCTGTACCTCTCCCTCAATAAGGGCCCACCTGAAAACTCAAGGCTGTCAAAAGAATTTACTATTTATTCCAGGCAACACCTAAAAATAGTGTTTCTGTCCCCTTCAGGAGGGTAGAAGCCTAACTTCTGTAAGTGCTGGTTAAAAACTCCAGGTGAATCTCACTAACTCCCTCGTACTGAATTTTGTCCATTATGACCCCACCCAGTCTGCTCTCTATCTTTCCCTTCCTTCACTGGGAGCTCCAATTCTGCAGTCACTTTCTAGGGTTTATTGTTGGTTTGTTTTATTATTGTTTAATCTGATTATATGTTTTGTTTCTTGGTTATTATAAATAGGGCTGCAGTGAACACAGGTGTAAAGATGTCCCTTTGAATTAGTATCTTTTCATTCTTCAAGCAGACACCTGCCGGGGGCCATGCTACTCATGCTGAGTGACAAAAGTCCGGCATGAGGGACACCCCTGAAAAATCAGGAGCTCCAAAGCTGGCCCCTGCCTGATCTCTGTTTTGGCTGATATTACTGTCACCATCTTGTAAAGGCATATTAAGTGCTAATTGGAAATTTCCCACAGGGAGGGCCGTTTAGATTGGCTGTTTTACCAAACAAAATAACTGGTTGCTGAGTAATTTTGATGACAAACTATTGGGTTCAGGATAGGTTGGGGTTAGTGGCTCCTTTTGGGGATTGAATGGTAAGGAATAGATACAGTTTGGGGTTTCATTTTAATATTTCCTTTTTGCTTGGGACCTGTGGTGGAAAGGGCTAGTTGATTGTGATGGAGCTGGATTATTACATCTGCCTCAATGTTTAGTATATGGCTAGATATATGTTGTTTTGCACCAGTCCTAAGAAAATGTAATGAATGTTGTTCTGCTGTTCTCAAAGACATGTTTTTGCACAGGGCTTGGGCCTGAAGATCCCCTGTATTTCCTAAGAAAATGTTACAAATGGTGTTTCCCTGCTTTCCTGCTTTTAGTGTGTAGAGTATAAATAAAGACCTGCCGAGAATCTCATTGGAAGATGTAAGATGTTGGCACTCTAGAAAGTGTCTGTGTTTTCTTGTCCCCTTCCCCTTTCCCTATACATTCATCGCCAATGCTGTCTCATCCTGTGGGGACCCTGGTTCGTTGCTGCAGCTGGCCTGTGGCAGACACCCAAGAATAAAACTGCTAGATCTTATGGTAGATCTATTTTTAATATTTTGAGAAATCCCCATGCTGTTTACCTAGGGGCTGGATCAATGTACTTACCCAAATGCATCGTACCAGGGTTCCTCTCTGTCCACATCATCACCACACTTGGTTTCTGGTCTTTTTAATATGGATTAGTCTCATTGGTGAGAGGTTGTATCTCATTCACAGTTCCCTGATAATAAGTGATAAGCATTTTTTCATGTATCTATTGACTATTCGTATGTCTTCTTTGGAGAAGTTTCTATTTAGCTCCAGTGCCCAATTTTTGATTGGGTTATTTATTTAGGTTGTGTTGTGAATCATAGGTATCAGTCCTTTGTCAGATAGTAGTTGTGCAATTATTCTCCCATTCTGTAGGGTGTTTTTTTATCTTAATGATAGTTTCTCTCCCTTGTAGAATTTTTTTTTTAGTTTGATGTACTCCCAATTGTTTATATTCTTTTGTTTCCCTTGCAGTTGGAGGTGAATACACAAATATAAAAAGGTGGCCAATGTTAATGTTTTGCTTCTATTTTCTATATATTTTATGGTTTCAGGTCTTACATCCAAGTCTTTATAAGATTTTGGATATTTTGCCTTTTGGGCTTCCATCCATTTGAAAGTTGATCTTTCAGTTGCTGAGTCAGGAGGTGAGGCAGGGGCTTGGAGGTGTCAAGGTACTGGTGTGAATGCTCTGTGTGGGTAGTAGGCTTGCATTTGTGTCACTGCAGATCTCCCTCTTCTCTGGGACTCTGCTGTTCTGGACACTCAGTGAACATCAAAATGTCAGTACCAGTCCTGAGTGGTAGAGGAGGGTGTGCAGCTCAGCATACTGTCCTTGTTCCTTTCACATTGGACATGGCCAGTGGAGAACACCCGACTTTTCACATGTATTTCCTCTTAGTCAAGGTGTGTGCACCCACATCCTTCAGGTCTCCCCTCTGTGATGCTGTTCCTGTGGTTTGTACAGCAGCTTCCTGGCCCCTGTTGTTGCACTGGCCAGGAGGTTGTTGTGGATGAGACTGCAAATATGACATGATATGACTAACCCAGAACCACAGTAACAAAGAATTGAAACACTGCATGCAGCAGTAAGCAAACCAAAGGAAGTTTATTCAAAGACACAGGTCAGCTCTTCAATGCAAAGTCACAAGGGCTAAAGAAACAGAATAACTCCTGCTAGCAGTGAGCAGACCCAAGAAGATTTATGCAGGGACAGATAAAAAGCAAAAACATTTCCTTGCACTCATGCAAGAGAGGTCCCAAATGGGCTTCTGCTGGGGAAAACAAGCTTGGGGTTTTTATAGTTATGCTCATGTTTTGGATGCAGGGGATGAGCTGTGGTGATCATGCAGTTTCTTCATTGGCCAATGTCTTAAAATAGATTAAGCAGTGATTAACCATGAAAAACCATGGGCTTTTTTTCTTGTTATTGAACTTTTTCTCTTGTTATGTCTCCCAGAGGTCCCATGTCTCCTGGGATCCCAGTCCTTATCCCTCCTTTTATGTCTCCCAGGGCCCCAGTCTGTCCTGGTGCCTCACTACTACAGTTTCCAAACATCTTTCACCCATCTCTTGATCTCTTATACCTGTGCTTATAGGTGCACTTAAGGTGAGACATTCTCTAACCATGCGATATTAAATTGCAATTCTTATTTGTACCTTGCAACACTCAATTTTCCTTTCACTAATTTATTTTTCTCTGTGTTACTTACATAATTTGTCATATTATCAATCTTATTTGTTTATTTATTGACCATCTTCTACCCCAACATAACAAAAGCTCTAAAAGAGCAAAGCTTTTCTGTCTATCTTCTAAAACTGGTACATAACAGACTCCCAGTAAATATTGATTGAATGAATGAATGTTGAGATAATCTACTAGCCTAAATCCAAAGTATTCACTGACATTTTTAGACCTTTGCGTAATATATCTGTTTGCAAAGCTATTTTACAGTCAAATAATGAAAAAAGTATCACCATGAGTATCATTTAAACAAGTAGAACATAGGAATACAGAAATAATAAATGTTGGTTCCCATTCTCTACTATGGAGGAAAAATTAGTTTAAATAGCCTCTCTTTTTTCCTTTGTAAAAAAAAGCATGCAACCTATAAACAAAAAATGATACGTCTTTTAAAATTATTTAATATAGTCCAAAACAATTTAGAGAAACTGGCACGGGTATTTGACATCACTCTGTTTTAGGAGATTGAAATATTAGGATAAACATTAATTCTATATCTATCTACCTATCTTATTTCTATATCTCTATTCATCTATAAGGTTTTACTATGAGAATCCTGAACATACCACTTAGGAAGCACTTATTATCTTTCAGTTTTGTTGTTTGTTCACCTGCGTAACATTCAACAATACAGTGAAGTTGTTAAATTCATTATACTGGGGCCTCCCTGATGGCGCAGTGGGTTAAGCAACACACTATGAAGCAAACCACAGCCACTGCAGCATGAGTTCGATCCCTGCCGCTGGCCAGGGAGGGAACCCACATGGCGCAGCAGACCTCTCCTGCCTCGCCCGCTGCTGCCCTCAGCAGTGTGTTTCAGTCAGTCTGCCTGTTCTGCTCCCCACTCTGTCTGGTGAATCCTCTCACCTCCCTGGACTCTGGCCTGTACCCTAGCTCTTGTATGCATAAATAAATAAATCTTTAAAAAAATTCATTATACTCATTTTACAAGGCATGCACTAAAGTATAAAAGGATATGAACCTGAGGATGTGAGAGGAAATTTCCACCAAGCCATCTGGGTTTTTCTCTACCTAGTTGAATAATAAAATCAACATCACTTATACAATAGGAGAAAATTAGAAAATTTAATTGCATGTGTATGGAGAATCTACACGACTGTAAATTCTAGAGTAAATGGCACAAAGCATTTTTATCCTGAGTTAAAGAATAGGTAGGGCCTTGGAATTTCAAGGACAGAACAGAATGATTCATGTAACAAAAATCAGATGCTTTGTAACTAGATGTTTGCCTTGAGAAAATGTTATTTTGGGAGATAAATCTAAATCTGGATCATACCCCCAAATCCATTCTTATAAATTATTAAGGTAGTGGCTGCAGTTTTTCATGAATCCCTTAGCTCAAAATGATTCAAATACAAGGTGGAACATCTTAGAAAGCCTAGCCTGGGCCCTTTGGGGAGGTCTAGCTGAACGTTTTTGAAAGACATGTTCTTCAAGCCCAACATAGTTGGGCTCCAGAGCCTGGACTTTTAACCACTAATTTTGGATGAATTTGCAGGTATTTATCCATAGGGAAATAGATAGGTAGAGATGTTAACTTTTCAAAATAGTCAATTTACTGTTCTCCTTCAGAATTATTTTCATTTCCTTTTGCAGTAAGTTTGGAAGAAGAAAGAAAAGTAAAAGCTTATTTGGAATCTTTTGTGTTTATAGGTGTTACCTTGTTTAATTCTGAAAATGCATCTGAAAGATAATTCTATTGCCCTGTATACAAAAGAGAAAACTGAAGTACTAGAAACAAGATAACCTTATCACAGTCCTAAAGCTACTATAAGATATGAATCAAATGCGACTCAAGTCTATGTCTGCCAGATTCCAAGTTCACATTCTTTATATACGATACATAGTGTTCAAGAGTGGTCTTACCCATAAACAATGGAGATGCAGGAAAAGAGGAGAGAGTCATGGTTACAGATTGTAACAGGGCTGTGGAAACAGAGAGACAGTAGACATAATACCCAGTAAGAATTTGTGGATCTATAGATGTCTCTTTCTGACCCCGGACCTCAAAGCTACTTTCTCAGGTGAGCACTAGATAAGTGGGTGGGACAGTATCTCTATGGTCACAGTCAAACTAGTTCTTCATTCTTTTGTGATATCTTTAATAAGTCACACATCTTGGAGCCAGAGGCTCAAACTGAGAAGCTCCACTTCCTACAGTTGAAGCAGCAATCACATTTCTAAGGATTCTCAGTGTTACCACAACTCATTCATTGACCAAGGGTATTGACTTATTTCAATGTTGTGTCTTTTTTAAGTTTTGGGGGAAAGATTAAATATACAAAAAATTCAGAGAATGCTGTCCACTCTCTTGGTGAGCTTGTCATCAGTCATACCATGGGCAAAAGCTACGTATTGCCCTTTCAACTTCAGTAGGAAGCGTGACTTGCAATAATATTCAGAATAATAGTTCCAGGATGGCAAGCCGATAGAGGACATTCATCGAACAGACACCAATGGAAAAACTCTGACGTCTATACAAAAATAAACATCAATATGTGGGGAGATGTCAAAAACAACCAGTTACAGACTGCTTCGTGAGGAAAAATACAAGATGGAGAGATTCAGTTTGTAAAAGTAGTCATATTGATTATTTGGCAGAGTAGTCCTTGTGTGTTGAGAGCCAGTTGCTGCTTGAAGCAGTTGCTCTCAGTTGGAAGTCCTGTCCACTTACTGGTCTTTCAGCCTCTAGAGGACTTACTCTGCCATCTGTTGTTGTGTCTTAGCCTGTAACGGGCTTATATTCATTTTTATTCTGAATTTAATGATCATGTTTTGGCACAGATAAGGAACAGTAGCTGACTTGCTCCCCTATAGTGCCCTCCCTTCCCCAATATTCTGGAATCAGTGTTTTCTACCTCTGGGGTATTCACTGCCTCATTGTACCTTCATGATGTCCAGTCCTTCTTGGCAGGACCCTCAGCCACCACCACTGCTGATAATCTCAATTATCTAGAAAGAATTAAATTTAGTGTTGACTATCAGAGTTAATTAAGTTGCATTGCTTTTATATATATGCCACTTATACCTGGCTTCTTCAGTTGAGGTATTTCTTTTCACTGGAAACTAGATAACCAGTTAGCCAGGCTTGACCCAAGAAATGTCTCTGTCATAATGAACCCAGCACATTCAACTGTGAGTTTGTTTCTATTAAGCCTAGACTTACGTTTTTTGCATCAAAATTCCTGTAAAGCTATGTAGAATTTGAAAATATTTTTGGCAAAATAATCTCTGGGCTTGCATAACTCAGATATGAGATTTCTGAGTCATCATCTGTATTCTCCATTTCATTTTTTCTTTACAAAGCTATCTTCATAGCTCTTCACCTGACATAATTTCTTTTTCTGAAAGGGGATTTATAGGTCTAAGTGTAATGTATTGTACTGGTGAAGTGCTGCTGTACAATTTCCTGGAAATTATCAGAACTACCTAGAAATGCCTTTTGAATGGTAACAAGTTTGAATAGGGCACTGTCTCTATTAATTAAAAATCCCCAAGTTGACTTTTTGATATTTAATAAAAGTGAAACACAGACCATCTATTGCTCTGCAAATCACAGCTCCTATAAATGATCTGGATCTACTAGCAGTGGAAGTTTTTATGGAGCACAAGTCTTATCTTTATTTTTAATTTTTCATTGTGTATTTTATAAAGCTCTGTTCTAAAGAACAGCAATTCTGAAATCATTCTTGGCAATTACATTGTCATGCTTAGGTAATGTCTACTTTGATCAAATATCATGTCCTTCTGCAGATTATCTGTTCATTACAAGTGAAGATATACTCTTGTGCCTCCTAAATCAATGTGTATTTTACAGCTGCAATAGAAATACTTTTGTGACAACTTTAAGAAAGTATATAAATGTGTAGAGAAGAAAACAAATTCCTAGTAATACTGCTATTCAGAGATAAGTACTATCTAATCATAGCCTTTACACATTATACTTTTTTGTTTTATAGTGTGTTTCCTGCTTTTTTATGGTAAAAGATTTTATATTTAGAATTAGACAACTGGAGTCAATTTAGATGATCTGAATATTGTCAGCAACATCTATAGCATCACAGTCAGGAGCCAGTGGGACACATGCCTTTTACTCCATCTAGTCTGATAAAGGTTTTGACCTTGGCCACATCAATGTCAGTGTCATATGAATATATATTATTTGATCCGGTGCCTGTAGACCTTCCTTGGCATCCACAATGAACACAGTATGCTGTCTTCTATCTTCTTCATGACTGATTAGTTTTTTCAAGGGGAATTCAATGAGGCATTGGTCAAGCTTGTTTCTCCTGGAGGCACCCTCCCAAAGATACTTGGTTTGACTTTTGAACCAGAGTGTCTTGGGTGATTGAATGGTGGGTGACAATGTGTGGATTATCTGTGTCTACTTTCTTGAGCTACAAACCTTTTGTCTTTGCTTTGACCTTTGCAGGGCTAGGGGATGCCTTCTTTGCTTTCTAGGCCATCTTCATGAGAAATTTATGTTTTCTGATTTTTTTCTTGTAGATTTTCAAGTCTTTTGTATGTTTTGTTGCATTTGTATATAATGTTAATAGAGTATTTTCTCCATTTTTTAAAAAAAATTAATTTTGCTTATGGTCATTTGTACATTTCTTAAGTTTTAAATTTATTATGTAGTCAAGTCCACTAATTGTGTGATTTCATCATTGCATTTATGAATTTACCAAAATTATTTGTGTTTTCCTTAATTTTCTTCTGCATTAGCAATCTATCTATTGCTTTTCCAAAATACATTCTACCTAGAATGTCATTCATCTGCTCAAGATGTGTGTTTTAACTATTGATCCACTAGGGGTCAACACTTCCTCAGAAGATACCCTTCCTAAAACATTCTTTCCTCTGAAAAGGAGGACGTTAGCTGAAATAAGCTTTACAGAAAACAAATAATTTCCATTTAGATTACAAGATTGGAAATTATAAAAGGCAGGAGAGTCAGTATAAAATGAAAAGGTTACTTTTAAAGAAAGCAAATTATATAAAAGGGTTGAACGGGTTTTGTTGAAAAAAAAGAGCAAAATACAAAGCACTCAAAATTTTAAAATAACCTAAAAGAAAGTTTACATTCTAAAATAAAAATGATACAAAATCTATTCACATTCTATGTTGAAAACTATAAATGAGAAGTAGGTAGTAAAAAAAGGAGCTCTGCATTCCCCCTTTTTTACTCTAAAAGACCAGTTGGTGAGACTAACCTGCTTTCCATTTTCGATAGGATCCCCACATAAATAACTGGGTGGAAGACAGTCTCAAACTAAAAATATCAGTTGTTCTAATTCAAATGAGGTCTTTTCACACCGTGGCTGACCCCTAAGTTATCATTGACAGATACATTCTTTCTGGGGTCTGTTAACATTCTTAAAATCATGTTTACTGCACAAAAGCAGGCAAATCCATAAGGGAAGGAAGGAAAGAAAATAGGAAGGCAGGAAGGATGTAAAGGAAGGAGGACAAGAAGGAAGGAGGTGGAGTTAGGAATGAAATGGGAGAAGGGGGAGATAAGGATCAACTAGCAAGTCTTCTCTTACCTAAAACCCAAAAGGACAGCTTAGAAACAGTTCTTTGCATATAGACAGCTGTTTATATCAAGACTGGAAAAAATATCAAGATCAAATGATAATTTATGTACTTTCTTTTGCAGAAATATAGTATGCCATGTGATTTTTCTTTCACTATTGATCTATCAAAGATATTAGCATTATAATGTGTCAAAAATACCCTTCAGAGGTATCTTAACAATTTATATTCCCTCTAAGGGACTATCTTTCTCACCACATTGTCATCACATTGCTTTCTATCAATTCATTGTTCTTTTCCAATTTGTTTCATTGACCACAATAATGTTGTGGTTTTAACATGCATTTCTCTATTCAAAACCTTTATAGTTTTTTTTTTTTTTAGACTTTTTAATAAGTTGAAGTAACTGGTTTACAACACTATGTGATTTAAGGGTTTAGGTTCATAAGTCTTCAGATATGTTACTACACCAAGCACACCACGGTATATATAGTAACATAATAATCTCTTAGTCCATTAAATTTCCTCCCTGCTTTGATCCTCACATCCTCACGCTCTCCTCTCCCTTTTGGGTAGCCTCAATTCTGCATATAGATTTTAAGGTTTGTTTCTGGTCTAGGGTTCTTTTAATTAATATTTTTTAATTGAGTAAACATTGGTTTATATCAGTGTTTATATTTTAGAATTGTAAGATCCCCTCCTTCAGGTGTTGTTACCATAGCACAACCACCCCACCACCATAGTCCATTGTACTACCTCCTTTTTATACCTTTGTTCTTGTCTCTCCTTCTCTTCTGGTTGCCTCCTATCAATAGTCAGCTTTAAAGGGTTTGTGTTTTTTTTTTTTTTTGTTTGTTTGTTTGGCTTTATCTGACCCCTTGTCTGGTTTCTTTAGATTCCAAATACAGTTGGCACCATCTGGTATTTCTCTTTCTACTTCTTACTTATTTTGCTTAGCATAATCCTTTCTAGTCTTGGTCATGTTCCCACAAGTGGCAAGGGTTTAACTTTTTTGATTACTAAGTAGTACCCCACTGTATAAATATGCTACATTTTCTTGAATCACCCATCTGTTTTTGGAAATTTACGTTGTTCCCATGTCTTGGTTATTGTAAATAGCATTGCAAAGAATATGAGAGAACAAGTTCCCCTTCAAATTAGTGTTTTTGCATCTTTGGGTAGACACCTAGAAGTAGAACTGATGATCATGTTATAAATTTCATACATTTTATCAGTTTTTCTGTGATTGCTTTCATTTTTTTTAATAGCAAATTTGAATTCTGTATCTCATAAGAACAGATAGTCCATGTCTTTTTGATTAGGTTCTGGAAATTTTTTCCTCTTTCTGTAGTGTATCATTCCCCTGAGGACTTAGTTTCTGTGTGTGTGTGTGTGTGTTTGTGTTTTCTCCCCATTCTTTGCATTCTAGAATTTAGGGTGCAGCTCTTCTCCTTTTCCAGTATATGACACTGTATATCAGGGTGGACTAATCTGTATCTGGGTCTTCAGTGAGAAGGTATGGTCTGTCTGTGAGGCATTTGCTATGGTAAGGCTGACCTCTGTCTGGCTCCTGGAGCTCAGTGCCAATGGGGTTCTCCTATTCTGGGTTCACCCTTCGGCCCCTGACTAGTGTATCCTGCTCTGATGTTGTGTAGTTTCTGCTAGGCTAGCGTGTATTCATGTTCCTTTAGGGAGCTTGTTACAGCTGTGCTGATTTCAGTGGAGCAGCTGTTGTGTCACTTTCTCACCCCATTTAAGGAGCAAGTTGAAGCAGTATTGATGTCTACAGTGTTGTATCATCAGGTGGCAAGGGTTCCACCTTCACGCCTGTTTAGGGAATCTACTGAGGATACAGATGTTGAATGTGCATCTGCTGGGGGGTGACTCTACCATCTTACTTAGGGAGCCCACTGGGGCCATGTTGTTGTTGAAGCATCCAACAGTGGTAACTACACCCTCACACTTGTTCAAGGGGCTGTGTTGATATCAGTGGGGCACCTGCTCAGTTTGGCTCTGCCTTCTAACTCATACAGGGAGCATATCATGGCTAGTGTATGCCAAGGTTTGCCTCTGGATCCTGTTGTGTGGCTTGCCTGTGTCTATAACGGGTTGCTATCCCTGGTCTTTATCAGTTATACTCTTCTGACTTTTAGGCCTTTTAGGCCACCAGGATTCACCCTATCCACCACCTAGGCAGGTTCCTTGTTTGGTCTGTTCCACTGCTGCTGGGTCCCCTCTCCTCTGAATGTTATTCATAGCATGTGCTGCAATCATTTGTTTTTCTCTCAGATGGTTTTTAGCTTTGTTGTACTATAGTCTTGCTGTGAGTAGGTGGAGGACATGATTCCAATGTCTTTATTCTGCTACTGTCTTGCTCTGCTCCTACTTAGGAATAAATCAACAAAGGAAGGTAAAGACTTACACATTAAAACTATAAAACATTGGTGAATGAATTTAAAGCAGATGAAAGTAGATCAAGATTTGAAAAGAAATAATAATTGTAGTATTTAACATTAACTAGATATTAGTTAAAAAGTTAATATTTTTTAAATGTCTACTCTACCCAAAGTAATCCATAGATTCAATGCAGTAGCTATCAAAATATCATGGCATTTCTTTTTGCATAAATAGAAAAGGCGATTCTAAAATTTGCATGGGACCACAAGACCAAAAATAGCTAAAATAATTTTGAGAAATAAAACCAAAGCTGGAGGTTTCACACTTTCTGATTTGAAAATATATATTTCAAAACTACAGTGGTTAAAATATTATGAAATTGATTTCTTCTTTATGCAGAACATTTTTAATAAACCCTCGAACACATAGATAGAACAGATTGATTGTTGCTAGAGGTTTGAGGGTTCTGTTTAGGCAAAATGTGTGAAAATGGCCCAAAGGTACAACCTTCCTTATAAAATAAGTAACACCGGGGGATGGAGTATGTACCATAGTGACTATGTTAATAATACTGTGTGTACCATAGTGACTACTGTCATTAACTATAGTTAATAATACTGTAGTGTATATTTGAAAGTTGCTGAAAGAGTAGATCTTAAAAAACTCTCATCACAAGATGTTATGTATGTTAACAAGACTTATTTTGTTGATCATTTCATAATATATGCATATATTAAATCATTATTTTGAGTACCTGAAAACTCACATGGTATGTCAACTGTGTCCCAATAAAATGGAACGGGCAAAAGAAAGAAATATTTTATCATAGTAGGGGAGGGTAACTTTAAGTGCTAGAAACATTTCAGATACTAACAAAAACTGATACAAAGTATCTGGGTGGAATATTTCAGATGGTCCCTTCTGGCAGAAGACTCAGAACCCAAGCAGATCAAGTTTTCTAGCATAACTTTGCTAATCACTTTCAGGTGTTATAAGATGCAAAGGTAATTGTGGTAGCTACTAGATCAGTGCACAGTAGTATGTGTGCACATTGGAATTGCTTGGAAAGCTTATTTTAAATCCCTGTGCCCCATTTAGTGTTTTTTTTTTTAAACAGTATGGTACACTGGTATAAAAACAATGTATACCTGTGGAACAGAATGGAGAATCCAGAATAAATAATAAATTTACATACAGTATATCGAGTCAACTGATTTTTAACAAGTGTGTCTGAATACATAATGGGTAAAGGATCATTTCTCAGCAAATGAAGACTCTTATATAAAGACAAGTTTATGGTGATTAGAATTAGATTAACACTCACCAAATGCAAGAAAATGTCCATGCATCATTAGTGGTACACTTTAAAACAAAATAAATCACAAAATCCTGTGGCATATTCCTCCTAGGTTATCTGACTCCAAGTTATCTAAGATTTAGCTTGAAATTACTTATGTGTACTGAGTCCTGTTTTGTCATATCTTTACTGATAGTAAACTACTTTGGATTTACCAATAAACCAAAACAAAACAAAAGAAAACTTAAGGTTGACTGAATTGTTATTAAATTGGAAAACTTCTAAGTTACTTACTGAACTTATAAAGACTTAGAGACTTTTACTATAATTTTCATATTGTAAAAAGCTTTAATTGGTAGAAAAAATGGAAAGGAAATGTGTCTTGGCTAACCCTAGGGAATATTTTAAACAAAATGAAAATATAGATATTATATTTAAGATAATATATTAGCAAGGATTATGACCTCCTTTTAAAAAGTTAGTTTCATAGAGTTAATAACATCAAATATACTTTTAAGTTTATACTAGTCACTAGGGAATGTTTTTGAGTTTTGAAAACATTGCATATTAAATTAAAAACTGCATTTAAAGAAAAAGAAAAATACATCGAACTAGTTGATTAGGGTCAACTCATAGCAGGATGTAAAATTAGAGATCTCACTCTATGCCCTTTCTTGTCCACTTTCTTATACACCATTATTGCAGGTCTGTCTTCTTTTTGAAAAATCATAGAATTAAATGAAGTATCTGTTTCTTGTCTTCCTAAAAATTTGTTTTGATCTTAATATAACTGAACAGAAACAAAGACTTTACTCTATTTAAAGTCTTAGGGAAACTAAGATTTTTGTTTGGTTTCCCTTGAAATGTTTCTAGCCTTGAAACCTATGAGGTTTTAATTATACTGAGTAACTGACTGGAACACATTCTAGGGTATCAGAATCTTAATACCCATCTTATATAGGGAATCTTCTCCTTGATATAAAAACATCAGAGAAAATATAGTTGAATGAACATTTCAACCTATTAATCAAACAGGCTATAATCCAAGCTATTGGAAGAACTAGACTATATCTTACAAATGAAGTTAGAGGTGTATTCCAGAAACAATTCAAAATCTACCTATACCAAATGTCATCTAGGTTTTTAGAGAAGAAAAAAATCTAGTATTAGGAAGCAAAAGTCTATTGCTGTGATGCAATTGATTGACCTCATTCTCTGTAGAATAAAAAAAATACATTCTAAGAAGTGTTACAGGGCAACCCTAATATAAAATGGGTTCCCCACACTGGGTTCTCCACCCGCGCGCTCAGAAGACTTAAAAGTCCCAACTCCAGGTACACGT
>JAGFMF010011770.1:364412-417359 GCA_019455555.1 Galemys pyrenaicus
GGAATAAGAACAATATTAATAATAACAATAACAGCAGTAAAGACACAGAAACCAAAAATGAGGAGACAAGGACAGACTGGGGACACCTGGTGGGGAGGGAAGGGGAAGGGTTGAGGGAAGATGGGAGCATGAGGGACTGAGGTAATGGTGCACTGGTGAGATGGTGATGGGGAATACATGGGGATTACAATTAATGGCAAGTATATGTAAATTTTAAAATATTTTAATTAATAAAAAAAGAAATCATGATCTAGGGTAGTATTGGATAATTTACTAAATTAACTCCTATAATTCAGAAACATTTCACTTACTAGATTATGTTTTATTATAAAACAGTCAAATGAAATATAGGGGGCAAGATAGGCAGGAAGGGGCCTATAGTTTCCATGCCACATTCAAGTAAGTCACTCTACCCAAATTTCCACATGTTCACCAATTCAGAAGCTTCTCACCAGCCCAGTCTTTTTCTCTTTTTTTTTTTTTTATAAAAATAATTGACTGAGTGACCAACTGGTGATTGTGAGGCCAGAGCACCCAAAACTGGCTCCTTCCCACCACCAGCTAAGTGGTGGGAGTCTCTGGAAAAGTGATGGGTGTTTTTCTGTCTGCACCAGAGTTGCTGCCTGAGGGCAGCCCTGTCCCTTGAGCTAGTTGGGTTTGAGCCCAGGAGCACCCTCCCTTTGGAACATGCAGAAGTCAGGTTCCAGAGCATCGCTTTAAGGCAGTTCAAGAGGCAGCAAATGGCAGCATTTTACTCCCTGCCACCAGTGGCCCCACTGGGCTCAGGCTGCAGGCAGAGGCCAGCAGTGAAGGTGGATGGCAGTGGTTCCTCTATCATGCTGTCTCAGGGCATGCAGCCACACTGGTGCTACAGAGCTAAGGCTACCTGTGCAAGAGCAAGCTCTGGCATAGAAGGCAACAACTAGCTCTACAGCCCCTGGTTCAGGGCTGCAGGGTGGAGTATGGGGCCCTATTGAGCAGCCTCCAGTGCTGTGGCTCCCTCTAGCTGCAGAGTAGAGAGGGCTGTGGCGTCTTGAGCCAACATGGTGGGCTCCCAGCAGTGTCCACAGTATAGTGCTGTGGCAGACTCCTCCCTCTACAGTATTGTATCTGGCCCCACTGAAGGGCTACTGGGTGCAGAGAGCCTCTGGCCCCATTGAAGCTGGTTCTGGCTGTGGCATCTCAGAGCCCCAGCTCATGAGCCTTTCCTGATGTCAGGGCATGCCAATTCTGTGGGGGCACTAAGTTCCCTTTCATATTTGGTGTGTGGATTGTAGAATGGACCAATCAGGTGCTAAATTGGTCCAGTCAGCTATAGGGTGAAAACAATCAGACTTGTAGGTGGGGGACTCTGAAAGAGGATACAAAGCAGGGCAGGAGACAGCTTGGGATACTGTTCCTGGCCTCTGAAGCATAAAGGAGACGGCATCAGCAGTCAACCTCCAGAGAAAGAAGAGAAGCTGAAGAGCTTTGCAGAGAACTGGCTATTGCACCTGCCTCTGATATCACCTAAAAGGAACACCAAAGGCCCAGGCTACCATAGTGGTTGGACAAGTTTACCTTACCTTCCCACCAGCAGTGTAATAGGGTTCCTTCTTCACCACATCCTTGCTAGCATTTGTGATTGCTAGTTGTTTCTTTTTTTAAAATGGGCCATTTTCATCAGTATGAGGTGACAGATCATTGCAGTTTTGTTGTGCATTTCCCTGACTACAAGTGATGTTGAATATTTTATCATATACGTATTGTCCATTTGCATTTCTTCTTTCAGAAAGTGTCTTTTTAGCTCTTCTATTTTTTGCTTTTTTTTTGAGTTATATATCTCTGTTGGATCAGTTTTTAGAAGTTTTTCTATCTAACACCTTTTAAAAAAAGATTATTTATGCATCTAAAAACTGGGGTGTAGGCCACAGGTAGGGAGGGTGAGATGATTCCTCAAAGACAGTGTTGGAGAGCAGAACAGGCAGATCTACTGAAATAAACTGCTTGGGGTGACAACAGATGAGATAGGAGAGGTCTGCCATTCCATGTGGGTCAGCCTCCTGGCCAGGGATCAAACTAGTGTGTGCTACAGTGGCTGGCTATAGCTTGACAGCAATGAGACTTTAACCCCTGAGCCATCAGGGAGGCCCCTAACCCTTCTTATTCTACTTGGATTCCCAGATTTTCCTCTAAACAAATCACAGATATTTCTACTGTCTGAACATTTCTTATAGTTGAATTCTTTAATAGTCATTGGGGGGAAAAAGCCATATAGTAGGGCTTAGAAAACCCCTTGTACAATACAAATGCTTAATTTTTCCTGACACGGGGCAGCTTCCACTATAGTTAAAACTCACTTGTGCGTATAAAGTCATAACTAAGCATTAAGAACATTTTTTCAATTTTTTTTTGTGTTTCAGGGGCACAGATTCACATTTACCCACCACCTCCCACCACCGTAATTCTAGTAATCCTTATCAAATTGAGTCCGAACAAGCCATTCCTATGGTCCCTCTTCCCTTTTCCTTTGGTAACCACCTTTTCTCAGTCTGAGTTATTTTTGTTATATTTTGTTAGTTTTGTGCTTTGGTATTTATAGTCTATAAAAGATAAAAGATCTGGTGGTATATTTCCATTGTCTGACTTATCTCATTAGCATAATTCAAGTTGCATTCATGTTGCCTTGAAAAGCAAGATTCCATCATTTATAATTGCTGAGCAGTATTCCACTGAGTATACATGCAACTGGTGGCTAAAACCAAGACTGTTACAAGCAGTGCCCCATGGAGGGAGTTGCTGGTGAGGATAGCCCCAGGGTAACTGCTAAAAAGTGGGCTGGGGCACCTCATCGTAATATAAGGTACTGCAGAAGGGGTTGTGGAGGGGGCTTTATCAGATATGTCTTAACCTGGGGAGAGGGAATCAGCAGATTTTGGCCCCCCACTGTGCCAATCTTTGAGCAGGATATTGCGGTCTGGCAAAGGAGGACCCAGTAGCCAGGCACCTTACTGAGCTGTATGAGTGGGGTCGTCATTCCACGGCTGTAGCTGCTGATTTGAGAATCAAAATTCAGAGGTTTTGCAAGTAGCCTAGTGACTGAAACAAAATAAGGTTTTGCTGCTGTTGCGGCTGGATGGAGAAAGTGAAGACCTGGAGCCAGGTGACTTGCTGAGATGTGAGTTTGGCTGCTTGTTGGGTTGTTTGCCACTGCTGTTTTGAGCGCTGCTTTGTCTTGTGCTGCGCTTGGGCATCCTGGCAGCTCATGGAGCATCTCCTGGTGTGTCTTCTGCTATCTTCGTTAGTTGGAACCTGGCCTATAGTCTGGCCGCCATGTGTCCACAGTGGCAGGAAGACGCCAATTTAACTGCTTTTGTGCAGGACTGGGAAACACTAGACAAAGCTTTGGGTGAGGTAAAGGCCAATTTTGGCCTCAGTAACTGTTTTTTCCTGGTTTGTTATATAAATCCCTTTGTTGTTCTCTGAGCCTGAGTAGTCTTGCAATTGTACATGCAGGTGAAGAATTCAGTGACCAGTAAATAAACAGTGTCCTTGGCCAGTTTTTAGTGTCCCTTGCTGCACTTAATCATACCCACTACAGCTTCTTTATCCTGTCATCTGCCCTTTTGGGCAATTAAGTTGTTTCTATGTCTTGGCTATTGTAAACACTGTTACAATAAACATAAGGGTGCATACACCTTACTGAACTAATGTTGCCAGATGCTTTGGATAAAAACCTAAGAGTGGAATTGTTGGATCATATGGTATTTCTATTTTTATTTTTTAGAGAACTTCCCAAACTATTTAATACAGTATTGATTTACATTCCTTCCAGAAGCATATGAGAATTCTTCCTCTCCATACCTTGGTTCTGGCCTTTTTCTTATTTTATTGCAAATTTTACTTTTTAGTGAAGTACTATCATGTTACATCCATGCTAGTGTTTTGGTAGTACAGGATTACCCCCCTCAGGTGTAGTGACCATAGCACTCCCACCACTGAAGCACACAGTCTTGTACTATAGTCCATTGTACATCCCCTGTCTGCCTGTTCTCATCCCTCCCACTCCCTTTTCCTCTGTGAAAGCCACAGATCTATGGTCAGCTTTCAAAGGGTGGCTTTAAAGTTTCTCTTTCTCTTTATTTGGTTTTGCTCTATTCCACATATAAGTGATACCACCTGCTATTTATTCTCTCCTTTTGGCTAATTCACTTAGTATAATCCCTTCCAGCTCCATCCAAGTTGCAGAAAATATCTCGATTGCTGAGTTGTTAGAAGGCTTAGAAATCTGTCCCAAGTCCACTTCTACTAACTCCGTGCCCCTCCCCCAAGCCTCCTGGTCTTTTACCATCTCCTCAGTGCAGTCTTTACTAACCTATTTAAAAATCACAGCACCATGCTCCCATCACCTGATGGTTCCCTTTCCAGCACGCCTGCTTTGTTTTACTCTCCAGCCTGCTTATGTAATTTTTTTCTGATAATATCTACCACCATATATACATGTACATAAAACCTTGTATGAATGAAAATAATAGAAAAAGCACTGCACAAGTTGCTTATTTCTATTTAAATATTTTCTTGAGCATATACTGCTCATTAATTTTATGAAATATTAGATTAGTTATACAACTCTTGATAATAATTATTTATATAATTATTTTTAAAAAGTATTACTATAACAATGTTGTCGGTATGAGGACACATGCAAATTAATTTTTTTTTGCAAATAAAATAGCAAGAACTAGCTTGTTTCTTTCAATTTGTATTTTTAACATTAGGATAGCTGAATATCATTTTAAGAATTGACATTTGTTTGTATCTTCTCATTTGTATTTTATTCTTTTATAAATGTGTGTAGTAAAGCTGTTCACTTGCTTGCTTAAACTCCCTTTTTGTAATGAAGAAGACTGTGTGGTGTGATTAGTTACAAAGATCAACTAGGAGAATTAAAGTTTAAGATGTGTTTTAAACAACAACTATCACAAATAATCATGCAAAGAGTATCTTTTAATAATTATAGACAAATGTGTATCATTGGCACTTGCATAAGGTGCTTGCTATTGCCACCACCATGTCTATGTGCCTATATTATACACAGAACACCCACATAATTTATTCTTGTGTTTTACTATTCAAAGGTGGGTAGCAACTATCATAGCTGCCAAAATAAAATATTCTTAGATATTATTTTTTCTGTAGACAGTGATAAAATCTGAAGATTGTCAGCTGATACAATACCATCTCTTAAGCACAACTGCTAAAATATATTAAAGGAAAGCTAGCCCAATTTAGCTTATGGATCATGGAGCTCATTCTGTTTTTTAAAAAAAGTTTAGTTATCAATACATCAGTTACTGATAGGTTAACAGACATCCAATGACTAAATGTCTCAGAATTTAAAGACAGTATCTACACAGAATACATCATTATAACCACATGTAATTACTCATATAGGAAACTGTCCTTTAAATGAGGATATTCTGATGCCAAGATGAAGGTCCAAATCAGTATCTCTAGTTTGCCTTTGGCTAATTTTGAAAGTGCTTCTCTGGGCTTTCAAGGTCTTTGCTTCCCTCATCAGATTCTACTTCAACAACTACTTTGTTACTGGTGCCAAGTGTCTCTGTCTGCTTACCATCACCATCAAAAATAATGTCTTCTGGATTTGGAGGTGGGGGGCAGAATTCCTCACCTGGAAAGATCTCCTGAAAAAGTGTTTCAGCTTGCTTGACTGCATGTTCATTTCCCAGTCCACAGTCAGGTCCAGAGCAGACATAAACATTGGAAGGTAAACCAGTATATGAACTTCTGCTGATTCCTGAGGAATCTCTCATGTTAAAATAAAGAGCCCACAAGACTCTTGGCTTTGTAAGTTCTTCCTTGTTTTTCTCTGTTTGAGCATACGGGGTGAATAATTTCTTCACCACTGACTCTAGGTCTTCTTTTGCTGTTTTAGAAGATGAACAGGTCATATGTACCAGGTAGGTGTTTTTCATGCATGTCATGGTTGAAGAACATAATTCAGTGACCCGAACAGCACAAGTTGCTGGTTCCAGTGGAGGCACTATCAAAATGGAAACCTGCTGATCTGAATCTGTCTTTAGTAAAGACTCATCTGTAATGAGCACTGCCCTGGAGATCTGCTTATACTGCACATTTGAGCATGTTTCCTCAGAAAGATAACTGTCCTCCACAACAAAATACTTAGCATTTATCCTTTGACCAAAGTGGTCTATAATTGCTATACATCTTCCAGATTCCTTGTCGACCACAAGGCATTGCACTTTACGGCGCAAACAATAGATGCCACCAAAAACTGCACACATCCTACAGAAACACTGGGGAATTTCTCCTTGGCCATACAAAGGAAATAAAAAGGGAGTGTTGCCAAATCGTCCAAGACATTGAAGGAAGTTTTTTGTTGCTTTAAGGCCATCTATCGTAGTGCAAGATGAATCTGATGCCATTGCAATTGAGTGTAGTACAAAATGTTGGAGGTTAGGAGTTAAGTTTTTAGTTTTTAAGTACTCTGAAAATGAGGATTGCATGAAAGCTTGATATTCATCAGGATGTTGTTCATAGTCTAAACAAAAAGCAAGGAATTTCATTAGCATCCTCTTTTCAACCATAGTGAGTTCCTTGCTATTAAAGACATCTGCTCTGGAACAAGGCACCTTCTCTACTTTTCCTTCTCGAAATGTAAGAATCCTAGTGACATTTTTAAATTCTGCATAATGACTAACATTTGACTTGATTAAAAGATCAATTAGCAATCCTTTAGAGTATAGCAGCTTTGATACCAAGTCAATATTAAACTTCCTGCCTTCTTCAATTATTTGAGAGTATGTAATCCTATTACTCTTTGATCGATCAGTACTGTCTTCCATTACAGGTTTGTCTTCATCTTTATCCCCATCTAAAGATGTATGTATACAGGTTTTAGCTCCACAGTACTCTTTTTCCAGGGTTTCCTCTACGTCCGTTACTTCTGGTGAAATCCCTCCATCACTTTTTGGATTGTCTTTGGCAGGCATTTTATAGCTTGTAATGTACAATGAGTGTGTTTCTTTAGATAAGCTTGCAAAGTCCAGAGGTTTAGAGAGGGTGCTAGATGCCACTGAGGAAGGGTTTTTCTGGAGAGCATCAATCTCTTCAATATTGTCATCCATATCCTTACTGACATAACAAAAAACTTCTCTGTGTTGAATGGTTTCATCCTTCCTGGAAAGAGCAATGGCTACTTCTGTTTCATGGATCAGATCTTGCCATGCAGCAGTACTTTCTCCTCCAAGGTCACTGTTTTGCTTATACTCATCCAACCAGGAAAGCAAACCAGAAAAGCTGAAACTAGCCCAGTTTCCTCCATAGTAACTTTTTGAATCAATATGCAGAACCCTCTGGCCATTTCTTGAACAGGCAGCTGCAAGGATGGATTCTGGCAAACCTGTCCCTATTACAACCACATCAAACTCTGTGGGGAGACAGTCGGCCATACTGGGAGATGAAGCTTCTGGTGACAATGTGGCTGGTGGAGGAAGTGCTCATGAACCAGGGTTGAAGGTCAAACTGAAGTGTTAATGGGCTGTAATAAATCTCTCCTTTGATGCTCCAGTCTATCCAACAAGTTAAACATAAAGTTCTTGTTTAACTGTTACACTTCTTAAATACTTTTTTTCTTACTGATCAGTAGCACAAAATAAAAGATAAAGCATATCGAATCATGTACAATGCGCATGTACTTTCAGTTTCATATTTCATCTTATTGGCAAATGTCAAAATGTATCACATATGCGTTTGTGACTGGAACTCTGAAAGAAGAAAATTCAAGAAAGAATACAACTGTAAATAATATAAGGGTAATTTCATAAAACATCAATTATAATCTACTGGAGCCTGACTTGCTATTAGGCTACAAACCTATAAAAACAAATTATTAAATAACTTCTCAATATGTTTTTTTTAAATGAATAATAAATACCTCCCCCAAATCAGTAAGTATGAAGGGACATAACACCTCCCCCTCCCCCACACACACAAATTACAGAATACAATTATATAACATTTGCTTTTAAGAAAATGGGTATTTGACAAAACTATATCTACTTTGGGCTTGCCTATAAGAATTGTGTGGCTCCATTATTTTGATGGACACAAATTATGTACTATGTAGACATTGTCTCCATTAGGAGTAAAGTCTGTGGGTGATTCTAGAATAGCTGAATAGAAGACTCTTCTACACTCCAACAACCTTCAGGATCTCATAGTACTAACATGAGATTATTTCAACTGAATAAACCAGTTAGGTTATCATAAAAGGACTAATTCAGTGAAACGACTAGCATTTTAAAGACTCAGTAGGTGCATAAAAGGTCTACTGAAAGGAATATGTACTAACAACAAATCTTTTTATGAATGTACATATGCACATATGTGTTGTTGGGGATAAGTTAAAAATTCCTGGGTTTATAAGATCTCAACATAAATACTTCTAAAATCTGAATGGAGTGATTTGCATTTTGCCAAACCCTCAATCTTTGTATCTCAAGATTATGGTCTGTCTAAACCCCCCTATTCATCAAAGATGAAATACACTGTTCTTGTTTTGAAAGAATAGAAAATGGTAGGGAAAAAAAGCACTGCATTCACTTGAGCACAACCTGTTACATTCCACATCAGTAAACCTGTGTGGCACTAGAAGTACTAGGACAGTCAAAGTGGTTTAGAGGCACACTTGCTTGGAAGCTTTTGGCTAAAGCATGATGCACACTGCGTGTGAGCGGGACTATCTATCACTCATCATTAAGTGAGAGTTATCTGAGCTCTGATTTTGCCTACACTAAACTTACTGAACTTAGATTGGTAAAAACTGGGTACAACTAGGTTAAGATGACTATTGTGGGAGCTGTAAAATTCAAAGGAAATTTACTAAACTGATTAATTCACCAAACTGACAGTTGAAGTGAACAATGGCAATCTCAATAGCCCTCTTTAGTTAAAGCCTCTCAAAAATTATGAAGTATCCTACTTGTTTTCAGCATTCCCTAAGAAACAAGGAATTGAGCACAGAATAAAGAGGTTGTTTAGTGCTTATATATGTATGGACGTTTGTATTACTTATTTTGCCTTCTCCCAGCAGGGTATGCAAAAGAAAACAGAACCCACACAGGTATATGAGGAAGTGTAACCATGCTGTTTGCTTATTCTTGGCTAAGAAGAGGATAGAATTGTTGGTGGGAGTAAGCAGCAGATATATTTAAATGCTCCCACCAGGCACCTCCTAACCTACAAAGATATCAAAGGCAGCTTCAAAATAGGACAGAACAACCTTTTAGAATGATTAGCTCAACTAAGCTATAACAGACATAAAAACGATGAATGAAGAGAAACTGTTAGTAGTGGACTCCGGAACAGTCACACAGTGGGATAGCCACAGATCAAGACTAGAATATACTCTTCTGTCATTAAGTCAGTGGTCTTTCCACTTGATAGAACAGCTTCTTCAGAAGACTCTGAAACAAGCATCCACTTTAAACACTTTAAAATTTTTTCTTCTATCAATACTCTCATAATCAGTTAGTTCCTAGTAATAACACTGGGGGAAGTACCTACCCTTTCTTCATCTTTAACCCTTACCTAGAAGAAAATCCTTGAAATTTAATCCAGGTAAAAAATTTCTCAACCTTTGCTAAGAATTTTTAAAGCTCCATCATAATCCCATAATTGACATGCTCTCCCAGGTCTTTGAACCTCATACCCCCAGTTTCTAACTCTAATTAAAAAACAAGATAAGTCATGATTGAAAGCACCAACTAAATGACCAGAGAAGTAAGAGAGGCTTTCAGGCAAAATAGCACAAACATTTCTAACAGTCTTATAAAATTCCTTCTGACCAAGCAAGGATGAGGAAAGGGCGGGGTGAGGGTGGGGTAGGGGGAGGTAGACAAGTAGGGGGGAGGATAGAAAAAACAATACAGCCTGACTGGCAGGATCACAAAAGATAAGAGGATGGCTGCAGGATACTTCCCAAGAATTCAATATACCCTTGTTTTCTCACTCCCAGGCATAGAGTTGGTAAAGAAATAGAATCTTCCAGCACAGAAAAAGTGATTCTTGGAAATAAACTTCCATGTCTGTGACTTCTGACACCCATTGCCCACTACTGTAGGGGCCATTATTGTCTACAGTTTAGATCTGAACTGGACTCACCCTCTTGAAAGCTTAACACTAAAAAATTACCTGATTGGTATTTTCAGTTGTTATAAAGACTGTTATCACACAGCTTTCTATATCAAAACCTACCTACATTTATAGTTCCCTCCCAAGTTTCAAACACTTGTACAAATAAAATGCTCAGATTAATGCTTTTTAGGGAGGAGAGAGGTAGTATTATAAAAGAATCATTGAGGTAATCAAATAAATGAAATCTATGCCTTCTTTTGTTTCCTTTAAAATGTCAAAAAAAGAATCAGCATATAATAATATTTAGGTTCATTACAATATATGAGGTTGGTGAATAAGCAAATATTTTTGATACAAAGGTTTTGTTCTTAAAAACCTTCCATGATAAAAGCCATAATTATCAGTGAATTTCAGGACTTTTTAGAAAAGGAAATTTGAGAATCAGAAATACACATTTCTATTTGAAATCTGTACAAATAAAATTCCAGGAACACACATAAAAAGGTAATTTTTCCACTGTTAAAGAAATCATGGCTTCGTAATAACTTGATCATCTTTTACAATTTCAAGTCTCAGACAAACATAATTATATTTTCCATAAGGATTAGGAATATTGAAATAAATCCTCAATTAACAATCAAGCCTACTTTAATGATGTATACTGACTGCACAGTTAGTTGTTCAGTGGAGTTGGGATTCTAAATCTAAGCCATCTGTAATGGCATCTTAGATTTATAAGGAGAACAATATAGTAAAATTGTTTACAGAGTACATGCCAATTTGCATTCTGAAGACCTCAATAAAATAAATGTTCACTTCCTAGAAAGCATTAAAATATTTACACCTGCTCTTAAAGAGTAAGCTTTTTTAATACTTTGCTCCTTTGTTAGGTTTCTACTTGTCATTTAGGAAACAAATAGTATAGGAATTAAATCTCTTCTCATCACCCTCTCCAACTTTCATGTTACTTTTTTTAATCTCTTGATTCTATGGTCAGTGCTTTCTTTCCTCAAAGTGTAAAGTCATTGTTTCATGCCCTGAAGAACTGTATTAGTAATCTAGGAAGGGCCCAGGACCAGACAGGACTCAAGAAAAAACTTTTTGAGATAATCTGCCCTTCAATTTTACTGTTCCTACGGGTTGGTAAAGAAGTTAAGAAACGTGATGGCTTTAGGCCTGGACACCTGGTGCTATACATTTCCTGAGTTATGATTCCACAGCTTTATCAAGGTGGTTACTATATGGAGTTAAAAAACCCAGAAGAAAAAAGTCACAGACATTGACACCAGAGAGGTTCAACCTGGAGCTGCCACACACAGCAGCCAGACGTACATGTGGAGATGGTCAGGAGCCCTCCACCAACCTGCAGCTGATTGGTACCCACAATCAACAACAGGAATGAAGTTAATCCAGTCCACTCCTTGCTTTCTCAGCCAATAACGTTTAAGTGTTTTGTTCTCAAAACACAGTGCTAAAATATGTATATAGACCGCTATCCCAAACACATTCCAGAAAGCATTGTTTCTTGTTCTTTGGCTAACCGCTGACCTCGCCTCCTCTCACTGGTATCCATGGATTACTCTTTTCAGTCTTGACCAGAGTCAAGTCCAGACAGCCTGGCCCGGGAGCAGGACCCCTTGGTCCCTGGCTCTGATTCTTGTGGGTGGAGAAGAGGCCAGCTAGTAAGCTACTGGCTTATGTACCTGTTTTGAGGGAAAGACCGGATCAGGCTGAGGGGGCTCACCTCATTCTCCTCTCTGGTAACATTAGGAGTTGAAAACAGAAATGAGATGAGCTGGACTGCTAGAGAGACAGGAGTTGGAGCCAAAGGTGGTGCAGGGGCTGAAGGTAGGCAGGGGGTGTGGCGGGGAAGAGGAATGGAGGCCAGGTCAGCGTGGAGCAGGATAGAAGTGAAGTAAGGAAGCAAGCAGGCCAAGCAGCTTGGGGTGAGAGCACGAGGGGTGGCGAGACTCGTGCACAGCAAGTTGTACAGATCGAGGGAATGAGTTGGGGGGGTGGGGGACTGGGTGGCAAAAGGGCACAGATGGTGGCAAATCAGGAAATGGGATGTTTGCAGAAGGGGAGTGGGTCGGGGGAGAAAGATGCTTTCTCATCCCGGTCCCATTCACCCAAGAGGTTGCTGTTTAACCCGCAGTCCACGCCGGCCCCGGCCAGCTCAGGCAGAACACGAAAGTAAAGGTGACCCCGAAGACGGACACCTGCATGTCGCTGAGCTTGATGTTGACCAGGAAGCAGTGGATGGGTGTGAGGGGACGCCCGAACTTGTAAAAGATGAGCACCCGCAGGTCGCTGCCCGAGGCCAACAGCCCCAAGGAGCGGAGCAGCAGAGTCCGGGGCTCGCGAGCACTGGGCTGAGAGGCGCGCCGGGTTAAACGTCCCCGCCCATCCCGCCTCCCACTCGGCGCCCACACCCCCACCTTTCTCCTCGCAGGCCCAGCCGCCGCTCGCGTTCCCAGAGTGCCCCTGCCAGCGCTGGTGCGGTCAGCCCGCGTTGCCGCTCAGCCTTCCTCGGAGAGTGGGGCAGGGGTTGGGCCCCAGGCCTCCGCGCCGGCTCCAGCCAGCCCGGGCGCGGGCCTGCGCGGCGTCACTCCGCTCCGCCCGCCCCGCCGGCTCTTCCGTCCGCGCAGCTCTTGGCCCCGCCCCCAGGCGCGCCCTCGCTCTCCCTCCGCCCCTCGCGAACCCTCAGAGCCCCGCCTCTTCCCTGCCTAGTGAAACACCTTGCTGGAGTCAGTCCGGTGCTTGGCACCCCACCCCATTCCCGAACCCCCTTACTAGCCAGTTCCCGCAAGGGTAAAGCTGCAAAGTCAAATCTACTGCAGTGGTGCCTCACAACCTACCTCCTCTCTCCCAAGAGGAAATCACCATGTCCTTTCACTCTGTCACTCATTTACTCTTTCACTCTTTCTTAAAAATCTATAAGCTTCTGTTCCTACCATGTGTTTTTGATAGTGTTGGATGAGGACCTCCCACTCAAACATTCTCCCCTTCCCAGGAAGCTGTAATAACTCACAGTTAGCCTAAATGCCACTTACCCTCTCACAAATATAGTGTAAGTCCCAGACTGGACCCCAAGCCCTGCCAATTGTCCTTCCAGTCCTGATACAAAGTGATGATAGATATAACCTATTAAATGAGGCCTGTAAAAGTTTTACACTGGCAATGACTGTCTCTAAAACCTCAACGAAATCTAGCAGGTATAGAGAGGTTGGTGCTTTATTTAGAACAGAAGTATTTTGCACTTGGACTTTTCCTCAAGAGCATGGAAATTATAGTACAAGTCAATACAGATTGTGAACGTGACCATACTCTGCAAGGGAGGCACTGCTGTCCCTGCCCAGTCCCTAACAAGGCCTCCAGACAGCCTTAGGTAAAAGAAATTGCCAGTAGAGCTTGCAGTCCCCAAGTTTAGTTTGAGTAGGTAGACTAAGTCATGGACTGAGGAGCCCATCCCAAAACCCTATCCAAGCAATTTAGCCTGCCACAGGGACTATAAGGCACCTTGTTAGGCAAACGTAACAAATGATTACTGCAAAATTTCCTGGGGGAAAGGCCAAAAATCCCTATGCTCAGTTGGAGAGTAACTTTTCTGGAATGTAATGTTGCATATGCCCAGGCATAGCCCAACCCAGAACAAAACTATGAGTCTTCTCTACACTTCCCTGCCAGCCTTTAAATAGCTCCTCTTAACTTCCTTTGCAGAGCTAGACTAATTTTCATTTCCAGTAGTGGTATCCTGGTACACGAACCTCTAATAAAGCCTTGCCTTTACAACTGCACTAGAACTCTCTGGTGAATTCTTTCTCTAGAGGGCAAAGGACCCACTTTTGATATCAGGAAATAACAGCCCCACAGGTGGTCAGAAGTCCTGAGTCAGACTGTATGCTGTCCTGGGTCCTGATGACCAGCTTGGTGTTTGTGGAAGTAAAATTGTCTAATTAAACTGTGAGTTGGTGGGAAGAAGCTATATTTGCTTTAACAACTGATGTGTAATCCCTTCAAACTCCATCCATGTATCTGTGAATGGCTCTAGTTCATCTTTTTTGATTGCTGAATAATATTCCATTGTGTGTACATAACACATCTTCTTGATCCAGTCATCTACTTTTGGGTATTTGGGTTGTTTCCATAGCTCACCTATTGTAAAAAGTGCTGCCAAAAACATAGGGGTGCAGGTGTCCTTTTGAATTAATGTTGTTGTGTAACTTTAGGTAAATTCCTAAGAGTGGAATTGCTATATCATATGGAAGCTCCATTTCTAGTAGTTTGAGGAAGCTCCATACAGCTTTCTGTAGTGGTTGGACCAATTTGCATTCCCACCAGCAGTGTAGCAGAGTTCATTTTTCTCTACATGATCGCCAACATTTGTTATTGCTGGGGTTGTTCTTTTTGTTGTTGTTGTTGTTTTTAATATGAACTCATCTCACTGGTGTACAGTAGTATCTCATTGTGGTTTTGATTTGCATTTCCCTGATTACAAGAGATGGTGAGCATTTTTTCATATGCCTGTTTATCATTTGCATTTCCTCTTTGGAGAAGTATCTTTGGATTTTATTCTGTCAGAGTAAAGCTCAGGACAATGTCTATGTGAGAGGAATAACAGTGAAGGAAAAGGAGAAGAGTCTCTGGCACATAGTTAAGGATTTTTATTAAACTTGAAATATATCACCGACATGATTTATTTTGTGAATAATAACATGTTTCTATTCATTTTCAGAACTGCAAAATAATAGGATGATGAGAAAATACTACAATTCAAAAAGCAAGTGCAGTATTGGTAATAGGGCAGACTGATAGACTAATGGAAGAGGGTAGTCAAAATGTAAACCTTCACATATGATCACATATGGTCACAACATATTAGCAAGGATATCAAGACTATTCAATGGGATAGACTTTTCATCCATTTGTGCAGAGAAAACTGAATATCCACATGAAAAACAATGGACTTAGAACTTTACCTTATACCATATACAAAAAAAAGTATCTAAAGAGTCAAAGAACTATATTTAAATGCTAAAATGATAGAACTCTTGTAAGAAAACACAAGAGAACATAATAATGACACTGGGTTTGACAATGATTTAATGGATATGATACCAAAGGAAAAATTCATGAAAATTAAAATAAGTTTGTGCATCCAGGAATATTATTGGGTTAGTGAAGGCAGCACATAAAATGGGAGAAAATATTTACAAATCATATTCTGGTAAGGAGTGAGTATCCAGAATATATAAAAAAAATCTTACAACCTAGCAGTGGGAACAAAAGTCAAATGGTCCAGTTTAGACAGGGGCAATCCATTTGAAAAGACACTTCTTTTAAGATGTACAGAATAAAAGATAAAAAGATGCTCAACACTATTAGTCATTAGGGAAATGCAAATCAAAACCACAGAAAAATACCAATTCCACATCTACTAGTATGGCTATTATTAAAAAAATAAAAACAAAACAAATGTTGTTTAGATTTAAGAATGTGAAGAAATTAAAACTTCGGTGTACTGCTGATAGACACAGAAAATACCACAAAAAGACAAATATCAAATCACCGCACTTAAATAAGGCACCTGAAATAGGCAAATTTATTCTTTTTTTATTTTTTTTAAGATTTATTTATTTATGCATACAAGAGCTGGGGTACATGCCAGAGTCGTGGGAGGTGCGAGGATTCACCAAACAGAGTGAGGAACAGAACAGGCAGATCGACTGACATACACTACTGAGGGCAGCAGTGGGCGAGGCAGGAGAGTTCTGCTGCGCCATGTGAGTCCCCTCCCTGGCAGGCGGCAGGGATTGAACTCATGCTGCAGTGGCTGCGGTTTGCTTCATAGTGTGTTGCTTAACCCACTGCGCCACCAGGGAAGCCCCTGAAATAGGCAAATTTATTGAGTTGGAAAGTTAAATAGTATTTATCAGGGGATGGAAGGAAGGAAGAATGGGGAGTTAGTGGCTGAAGGAGATACCTTCAGTTTGGATGATGCAGAAGTTCTAGAAATGCATAGTGTGGATGATTGTGCAACATTGGGAATGTACATGTACATGGTGAATGTACATAAAACCAATGAATTGTATGTGTGCAAGTGGTTACAATGATAAATTTTATGTTATTTATATTTTACCATATTAGAAAAGCATAAACAGAGTACAGAATAACCAGTTTTATTGAGCAAATTGGATTAATTCTGGTGCAAGCAAAATGTAACTTTACTTTTTCTCCCATTCATTTCAAACATCTTTTCAACTGTTCTTTTATTTTTTTTAAGATTTATTTTTTTATTCATACAAGAACTGGGGTACAGGCCAGAAGTGCAGGGGGTGAGAGAATCCACCAAAGACAGAGTGGGGAACATAAGAGGCAGATTTGACTGAAATACACTCCTGAGGGGAGCAGCAGGGGAGGCAGGAGAGGTCTGCCACACCATGTGGGTCCCGAGGGATTGAACTCGTGCTGCAGTGTGTAGTGGTTGTGGTTTGCTTCATAGTGTGTTGCTTAACCCACTGTGCTACCAGGGCGGGCCCTCTTTTCAACTGTTCTTAACTGCCCTTAAATGACATTTTTTGAGGTCCCAAAGTCTTTTAGGACATTTTTGGTAATATAAAGTCTTAAACATCATGATATTGAATTGCTAAACTCAGGGAAAAATTACTTGTTCACCTTCCAAAATAAAGCCTGGAACACTTCTATGGGGTTAGTGTGTAGTGGCCAATAGTTTAGCTCCTCCCATTTCCTTGATCCACTACCTGTAGATGCTGCTCTGGGTCCCGCCAAGATTTATACTAAATTCCTTCCTTGGTTGCTGAAGTTGTCATCTGATGTTAGTGACATCTGTCTGCAGCAGATTTAAAGTGGGGTGTGTTTTCTTCTAGGGTGATGTGTGGGTTCTCTATAGGACTTGAGATCACTGGGAATAATTCTCCAACAACTCCCTCAATGAGAACAATCTAATTGTCAGATGGCGCTTGGGCATCCCTCAGATGCTAGTTATGGTCTGAAACTAATTACAGGCAGGCTGTAGAGTGTCTTCCCCAGTATGGTCCTTCCCAAGATGACCCAGTTTGACTCCTCTACTCAGTCTAGTCTTTAGCTCTCTGGAAACACACCAATCAGTTTATTCTGCAGGAATGTGATTCAAGGGACAGACATATGGAAGCATGTTATTAAGATGTATTTAGTTCTGGTACCATCCTTTTTTCCTTGAAAATGCCTATTACCAAGATTCTTAGCAGTACCAGGTCCTTTCCTGTTGTAATTCCTGCCCTCCTTTTCATGCCTAGCCACATGAAACAGCTAAGAACACTCATTTATCTTAGAGAAGCTCTTGACTGATTAATACTGAGAACTAGAAGCAGAAATTTCAAAGTTACCTGTTGTTCCACATAAGATTTCAACTGAATGGCCAATAACCAGGTAATGTCAAACACTGTATGTATACATACTGTTTCGTAGAATACACTTCTACCATTTGACCACATGTTTTTCTACCTACCTTATTTCAGGTTTGTGCTCAAATGTCTTTCCATTAATGACAACTTCCCTGAGTTCCCCAAGTCTTTTACTGTATTCCCCAGCACACATTTTTACTCTTTTTATACTCACAGTGCTTATCTTCTCATATATTATTTGTGTTTGTCTTCTCCATTAGAATGTAAGCTCGAGAAGCTATTCTGTTCATCAGTTTATCCTCAGTGCCTGAAATAACACCTGGCATGAAGCAGGTATTCAGTAAGTACTTCTGAGTGAGTGAATATAAGAATGCATGTAAAGGTGCATTTTAAAGGTGGCTTTAAGATATCACTATTCAAAACAAAAAGATATCAATATAAAAAAAAACAAAAACAAAACCCTATAAAATTAAAATATGTTTCAGCATCAATTCAAGCATTTGCCACACCAATATTTCCAGAGGATCTACTCTTTTTCAGAGAGAGTATCTTGGCATTAGAGGGTTCTAAGGACATAGCGAACCACCTGACCATAAAGTAATATTGTCTAGGATGAGAAGAGAAGGGAATGATTCATTGTTTTTCCTGACAACCTGACTCTTCTTCCCTCCCTTGCCATTCATTACTTCAATAAAATCTGATCATTTATTAAGAAAAAAAAAAGATATCACTATTCACTACTTTGAAAGCTCTAAATGGAAGAGAGAGGACAAAAGGAGTTAGGAGATTATTTTTTTTCATACATAAAAATTATATGTTGTTCTCCTGGTGATAACCAGAGGAAGAAATCAAGGAAATAATTATAGAACTGTAGGAGACCAGCAATGCTTTACCTCTGAAGGCAAGTTCTTTTACAGGCTTTTAAAGATGGACTTCTTTCACCTAAACCACAGGAAAGTAAATAATTGTTTTTGTTTTGTTACTAAGCTGCCAATTTTTATTTCATTTTTTAAATAGTCAAACTATCTGAGGTTTTTAATCCACCTATAAATTATTGTGGCTTCCTTTGGGAACCACACACTATGACAGTATTGCATGA
This sequence comes from Galemys pyrenaicus, assembly GCA_019455555.1. NCBI lineage: Eukaryota > Metazoa > Chordata > Mammalia > Eulipotyphla > Talpidae > Galemys > Galemys pyrenaicus. The sequence continues at coordinate 383,073 of JAGFMF010011770.1, forward strand.
CTGGAAACTAATTGTTGATAAAACACTGTACAACACAGGGCCTCCCTGGTGGTGCAGTGGGTTAAGCAACACACTATGAAGCAAACTGCAGCCACTGCAGCATGAGTTCCATCCCTGCTGCCGGCCAGGGAGGGGACCCACATGGCGCAGCAGACCTCTCCTGCCTCACCCGCTGCTCCCCTCAGCAGTGTGTTTCAGTCCGTCTGCCTGTTCTGCTCCCCACTCTGTCTCTGGTGAACCCTCTCACTGCCCTAGACTCTGGCCTGTGCCCCAGCTCTTGTATACATAAATAAATAAATTTTTAAAAAATTGTAGAACATCATTTACTAATAAGAGGTGAAGGTTAGAAAACTTGATTCAATTGCAATTATATGGTATTAGGTTATTGGACATGGCAATTATCAGAAATAAGATATGCAAAAAGCCTCATGTTACTCAACTAACAACATTTTCTCAGTCAGGAATTACTTTTCCCAACCCCTCTGGCTTGGTTTTTATATTTAAATGAAGAAAAGTGAATAAAGGAAGAAAAGCTGTTTTCTTCCCAATGAACTCTAGATTTATCTTCATTTGTGATTGAAATGATATATGCTGACATACAATCTTATCTTTAGAATTTCATGTTTCCATATCCAGCACAATTGCAAGAATAAAGGTGAACCTTACTTTCTATAGTATGTTGAGGTAGCCAAGTGGTTTGAGTTGACAAGATTACAGGAATGATAAAATAATGGCCAGCTTTCTGACTTGGTCTTTACCTTTCTCTCCCTTTCTCAGTCAGTATTCATGTGCACAAAATTTATGGAGAAAGAGATTTCAACGTCCTCCTTGCGTAGAATGTATAATGTTAAAGAGATATTATGATGTAATAAGGACCATATAGTAGACACTGCTAACATTATGAGGTCAGGGATTTTCCTGAAATGTTTGCCTAAAAGTAATGCATTACATCTAAGTCATTATTCCTCACTGCTAGCTTTCTAGTGACAACTCTTATTCCTACCCGGAATATGGGATTTTGAGATCAAAGGAATGAGACCTAGGGCAAAAATTGATACAGAAGGGAGGCATTGTAACAGCTGGAAGTTTTTCGAGTTGACAAATTTGCACTATAATTTTTGTACATAAATAAATATCTCCATGGATATTGTGAAAGGAAAGCGCCTGAGTCTGTCACTGCAGGTTAACAATTTCAAATCATCCTTGAATGGGTTTGAAAAATTAATTGAACGCACAGCAGCCCAGAAAAGAGATGAAAGAGCAGGCTTATTTACTCAAAGAGAAGGTAAGATGAGTAATAACAGGGTAGTCCAGTTAGTTCTGTTGATTGGAACTGGGAAATGTTTAAACCATCAGAGAGAATCAATACAGACAATAAATGGGAAGTGGATGGAGGCTGAGTTCTCATTCCAACTTTATAGTCCTGAAACATCCAGTGGACTTGGGGGAGCTTTATTCGCTTCTCTGAATTTTAGTTGTCTCACATGTAAAATTAAGGGGTTGGATTAAAGGACTTTTTAAAGGGTTTCTGTGGGATCTGCCATGTGTTGGCTCACTAGTTGACTTGGGACTTTCACCCAGACATCTCTTGACCTGAATGTGTCATGAGACTACAAAGACTGATAGCAGGACAGTTTCCTACTTTGCCATTTTCCATTGTCTGGGCCTCTCCCCATGTCTCTAGATTAGAGTGATTGCAAGCATGCCCAGATAAAAGAGAATGAGGTGGACAGGAATCTGGCAGGAGTCTTAAAACAGAGTCTCCTCCATTTTCCCCCTCTGCTTCCCAGAAAAAGGTTGAAGGGGAGTGTTGGAGCATGAATTTTCAGGACTGGAAGACATCAGTGAGGAGTAAATCTTAACAGAGTAAAAGACTAACAGCAATAAAGACACAGAAACCAAAAATGAGGAGTCAAGGACAGACTGGGGACACCTGGTGGGGAGGGGAGGGGGAGGGTTGCGGGAAGATGGGAGCACGAGGGACTGAGGTGATGGTGCACTGGTGAGATGGTGATGGGGAATACATGGGGATTATAATTAATGGCAAGTATATGTAAATTTTAAAATATTTTAATAAAAGAAAAAAAAATTAAAAAAAAAAAAGACTAACAGAACAACTTCTGATGTTGTATTGAGAAGAACAGGGCTGAAACAACTGCTAAAATTCCAGCATGGCTAGTCTTTTAATATGTCTTTATGTATTATTTAATATATATTTATAGCTATTAATATGCTAATCTGTATAAGCATAAGCAATACTTTTGATTTGGTAGTCAAACCTAAACTGCTGATATCTGAATGCTATTAATAATTTCTAAGCCATTATAATAAATGTAATTTAAATGATGCTTGTGATAGCTCTATCAATAACAGACGGATATTGCTATTTTGCTGTTGTCCTGGTTTTACTTGTGAAAAAGGAGGAGTACAGATAAATCATCTGCCCAAGTTACTCAACATTATGTGTTCGAACTAAGTTTCAGAGCTTAGATAAGATTTTCAGTTGATTATGTACTTGGCTAGATTTTCCACACTACTTGAAAAACCTTTCATTTTTCTCTAGTCAGTTTATTTTGTCTCTGTTCAATTGACTTGCACCTCTACACTGACCACTTTTTCTGAACCCTCTATTACTCTTCTCAGCCAGACTTCCAGCATCATAAGAGAAAGCAAGACCAAAATTCTTTACCAAGACCAAAAATTCTTTAGAACTCTCTTTCCTCCACTTCTAATTTACTAAAATAATACTTTACCTCCATTACCTCCCAAAGCTATGACTTTGCTGCAGCAAATTCAAACTTTCCATTTCACTGAGTTTATCTCAAACTAAAAATATACCCTAAGATCCTGTCTTTCCCACGCCTTCAGGTTACCACTGTGTGTCTTTTCTTCTATACTAAATTTTACCACAGTGTCAATTAGTTTTCATTCTGTTCAAGCTTGCCTTCCCTCATCACTCTACTGAAAAAACTCTTACCAAGGTATTGGATCACCTAATAACAGCTGCCAAATTCTATAAATTGTTTGCATTTTTTAGCTTACAACATCATATCACTGCATTAACAGCTGACTCTGCTTCCAGAAAATTTCTTTCTACCTGTCTTTATACTCTCTTTGGGCCCCTTTTTTTTGATATTTGCTCATGTTCCTTCTCAGACTTATAGCATAGATACCTTATTCCTATAGTACCTTAAGCCAAATATCTTGGTATAACCTTGATTATTTGATGACATACCACTCCAGGGTTATTACAAGTTTATTAATATAATACTCTTCCTCTACTTCTGCCAAAAGTTTTTCCTTTTAATTTTTTAAAAATCTTCCCACTTCTATCTCATTATCCCACTTCTAAAATTCATATACATTAACTTGGCATCCAGGTCTATTCACAGTCTTGCCTCAAATTGCCTTTCCAACCTTGGCTCCTAGTACTTCCCTTCATGCTCCTATACCCTAAAATGAGCTTTTTAAAAAAAACATTTTCAAGTGCGTCATAGTTCTAATACTATAATTTTACTTATGTGGTTCCCCTAAATTTCCTCCCCTTTTCTTTTTTTTTAAAGATTTATTTATTTATGCATACAAGCACTAGGGTACAGGCCAGAGGTGTGTGTGTGGGGGGTGAGAGTGCTCACCACAGAGAGTGGGGAGCAGAACAGGCAGATCAACGGGAGTACACTGTTGAGGGGAGCAGCGGGCACAGCAGGAGAGGTCTGCCACGCCATGTGGGTCCCCTCCCTGGCCGGCAGCAGGGATCGAACTCGTGCTGCAGTGGCTGTGGTTTGCTTCATAGTGCGTTGTTTAACCCACTGTGGCACAGGGAGTCCCCCCTTTTCTTTTTGTGCCTGTTAATTCTTGCTCCTTTTTAAAATCCACATCAAATGTCACCTCTGTAAAAACTTCCAAATTTTCCCCAAGCAAAACCATCCTTAGCATTGTTAGTACACTTTATTGTGATTGGAGGAATTTAAAAAATTACTTAATATGCTGAAATTTATATATATGTATCTGTTGTTGCCCCTTCCCCCTCAATGCTCTGTAAGTGCTTTGAGGATTTTGTAACCCCTGGATAGTCCCGTCCAGGAAACACTCCTGAAATGTGTGCTAAATGAAAGCATCAACTTTGCTTTCAATTAGAAGCTTGCAATCAGAGTCACACTGGAAATGTCCTCTCTTCAGTATGAATGTATGTGTTAGTATATGGATTTATAGTTAACATATATTATATATAATTGTAGGTAGAATATGGATTCCATTTGATAAATCTAAATGCTGTTAGATAGATTATCTTCTATGATAGTGACAGCTCTGAAAGGTTGAGAAGGTAGAAATATGATCTTAACTTTTATCAGATTGCTAACACTAGCATACATTCATATTCATTCATAAATACTGGAAAATTAGACTTTCTTCTCACTGTAAACTAGAAACTAAGAAGTATAACGTTTTATAATGAATAGTATCTACTTAAAAATTGGTATCAAATACACTGCAGGACTTTTTTCATGCAATATTGCTCCTAAATGTCATCAATGTGCTTGAGAGAATTGAAATCATCTCAGAAAAGAAAGTCTCATCATCTTCATCAAGTGGAATTTATAATGAGACACATATCTCATACTAGTTGGAGTGAATTTAAACAGACAAACTATTTGGATAGCTCATAGAAATTTCAAACTTAATATGACCAAGATGGAATTCCTAATTTTCCCCAGGAATCCTAGTCTTTCTTTAGTTCCCCATGTTTTAGTAAGTAATACCAACATCTGTTAAGTTTTGAAACCAGAAACCTGAGTGCCATCCACTACATTTTCTTAACCTTGGCACTAGTGCCATTTGGGGATTAATAATGTCTATATGGGATGGGGCTGCCCTGTACGCTGTATGGTATTTAGCAGCATCTCTGGTCTTTCCCCATGGAGTTGCACCTCCATCCCTAGGTGTAATAATTAAAATTGCTTGCAGACATTTCCAAATGTCCTTGTTGGAGTGGAAGGGCAACATTACCTCTGGATGACTATCATTAGATCTATGTTTCTATCCTTCCATCACTCATTTCTACTCCCCACAAATTCCAATCTTCTTTTTTAAATGCTTTTTCAAAGATTTGTTTATTTATGCATACAAGAACTGGGATACAGGCCAGAGGAGCAGAGGGTGAGAGGAATCACCAGAGATCGAGTGGGAATTAGAAACGGGCAGATGCACTGAAATACACTGCTGAGGGGAGAAGCAGGTGAGACAGAAGAGGTCTGCTGCGCCATGTAGGTCACCTCGCTGGCCAGGGATCGAACTGGTGCTGCTGTGGCATCAGTGGCTTCAGTTGCTTTAGTGGCAGCAGTAGTTGCAGTGACTGCAGAGAACTTCATAGTGCTGCACCTTAACCCCTTGTGCCACCAGGAAGGTGCCATCTTCCAATCTTCTAATGACTTGCAAGTCTATTTCCCACCACATTTTATCATCTCCTTAATGCTATCTTTTGAGAGTCTATATCACTTGTCACCTGATTAATGACTCTCTCAATATTGAAAGGGGGTGTCATTTAATAACTGAGAAAATTGGGATAAATGAGGCATTTCATGACAGCTGAGATATAGATCATCTCTATGCCTCCCTGGCCCATCATCTGAAACCTGAGTTGATGCACTAGCCCCTCCCTGATTTTTTAGTTTTCACTCATCTTACAGTAGCTAAAGTGCTTTCCAAAAATTTTAAGTCAAATCATCATTGTCCATGCTTCAAATAAAATGTAAATTTCTATAGTTTATATTCTAGCTTAGCAATCTTTCTCTGATTTCAACCTCGCTTCACTTTTTACCCAGTCTTAAATGTACTCCATACTTACTGACCTTCCCAGAACATTCTCAGTGTGTTTTTTGTTTGCTGATCTCTGCCTAAAACACTCTTGTCCTGCTTTATACATGGCTAACTGTTTCTGTTTATCAGGCCTCAGCTTATTTATTCACCCATCTCTTTCAAAAGGGCTTCGATGAACACTACTATCCTGTTGGTTTCCTTCTTAGTACTTATCTCAATCTGTGATTCATGATTTTTACTTTGTTGCTAAAGTATGATATTCATACAGTAAAGTCCATGAAACACATTAATCAAGAATATAGCAATATGGCCTGCTAACTTTGCATATCATTCATCATGCCTGCATTACCAAACAGATCAAAATAAAGAACATTTCTAGTATTCCAGATTATTCCCTCATGCATCCATCCGTAACAACTAATCTAATGTCTAATTCTAACCTTGCTGGCATAGTCTATAAACACTTTTTCTCATTTGTTAATTTTCCATTTCTCTCACTGGAATATGAGTTCCCTACAAAAGGGTCAATCAGAATCTAACCAGAAACTAACCCTAGAAATATGACTGCAAAACTGAGGCTACCAGAGTGGGGATGAGGAGTATAGACTAAAGGGAAGAAGAGGTATGATGGACTATGGTGGAGCACTATGGGTATGTATACTAAATAGATGGGATGCTGTACTTCCAAGTCTCACACATTATTGTAAACCAATGCTAATTTAATAAAAACAAATATTTTATCCCAAAATATTCTACAATTAAAGAAAATAAGGATTTTGCTTATCTAGTTTTCATTCTAAGTTTAGTACCTAGTATGCATGTACTGAAACATAATAGATATTTAATATATTTTTGTGTATAACTTCTTCTTGTCCTTAGACTCAATATAGTTTTACCCCAGTGAATTATTAAACCTGGCACAGTCAATGTTTAAACAATGGTGCACTTGATCGTATGTATACATACTATTAAAGAATCAATGCCAGAATTACTCTTTGCTCACTTCTGCCTTTCACTCAAGCAAAACTCTGCCTGAGATACCTGATTGGTAAAACTTCTTTTTATTCCTGAATAAAATTGCTAAAATAGTTGAGCCAAAGGCAACAGAGAAGGTACTAAACAAAAATGTATATTATTTTCTTCTAAGTAATATTGTAGCCAAGGGAAATATATAAATATATGTCCAATAAAAAGATTTTTAAAAATGGTTTTTAATAAGTTGAAATAATGAAATAAACAAACAGGAAAAGCAGTTAAAATTGCAGTATGGGATTTGCAATTGTTTGACAATATTCTTATACAATTGATTATGCAGATGCAATTGATTATGACAAGTTTTATGAAGTGGTACAGGAACTCTTTGGTCCAGAAGTGAAGAGTCAAGATGTGAAATGCTTTTACAGAAAACTCTGCAACAATCCTGATGCATCTATTGACTGGTGTGAGGTAGTCACTTTTCATGTTTACAATACAAAAACAGGCATTATCCTTTCTTAGTTCAGATAAATAATTAAATGAAGTTTCTCCCACAGGGATTAAATCCACAAAGTGTATGTGGCCGGTTTAAACGCCTACACCTATAATAGTGTTCCTTTACCTGCCTCTTATGAACAAATTTATCTGATATTAATATCTCTTTTATTTGTCTTCAAGAAATGTTAGTAATCTGGTGTTTTTAGACCCTTTGGAAGTTATTTTATAGTACCATTGTAACATTGTGCTTTTACAAGTCAAAGTAGCAACATTTATGATTTCTTTTTTCTAAACATTTTTCATTTTAATTATAAATTTTAACTTACATAACTACATAATTTTGAGATCCAACCTAACACTTTCATTTTTGCAAATGTTTCATTCATCTGCTACCAGATTCTAATTCTTTAACCTTATCCCCATTACCTTTGGTTAACTGTAAATTTTTCAGTCTAAAAACTACTTTTGCCAATTTGTTTTCATTGGCTATTTATATTTGTATTCCAGAAATGAGTAAAACTATATGGTAGGTATATTTTATTTTCTGACCTAATTCTCTATCCATAATTGTACCATCTTTCTAACATTTTTTTAGTAACTGAGCAGTATTTCATTGCACATATATCCCATCTTTTCTTTATCCAGTTGTCTAAATTGAGCACTTAGGTTGATTTATGGCTTAGCTATAGTGAATAATGTTGTTATGAATATAAGTGTGCTTATTATTTTCATATTAGAGTTTTCACATTCTTTCAGTAAATACCTAGCAGAAGTGTTGCTGGATCACCTGAGATTTCCATAAAGCCTGCACCAAACTACTTTCCCACCAACAGTGGATGAGGATTCCTTTTTTCTCCACACCTTCACCAACATTTGTTGTTTCCAGTCTTTTCATACAAGCCACACTCATAGGGGTAAAGTGATATCTCTCTGTGGTTTTGACTTGCATTTCCTTTATAAGGATGTTGAATATTTTTTTTCATGTGTCTTCTCTGAAGAAGTGTTTAGTTAGACCCTTTGAACATTTGTTTGTAGGTAGTGAAATGACTTATTCAAGGTTATATAGTTAGTAAGTTGGAGCAGAGGGTGGAACCAGAAATTTATTCTTGAGATTCACCATTCAAAAATGAGAATCTGTGATTCTCATTCCTTTCAAATAGGACCATAGGAAAGTCAAGATATTCATGCATTTCCAGGACTCTTCAGATGGGCTCAAATAATGAAAAAGTATGAATAAGTAATACTGACCTGTCCCTTCTGGCAGGTTTGTACCTGTTAGTGAATTGTGCTTCTCCTAGAAGAGTTATAAAAGTTATAAAAATTTCTAATCTATCTGTCCAAATAGTATAAGTTTTATAATGTAGATATATACACATGTATACACATATGTAAACACACATATATACATATGTGTATGTGATACATATATACAATATGTAAATATACATATATTAGAGAATATAGAAACAACTTATATCTTGTTAGCACTTGTTCTGTGCTAGGTAATATTCCAGGACCCATATATGCATTAATTTATTTAGCTTTCACCACAACCCTACTAATTAGGTGTGGTGAATTTTATTCTTAGCTTAAAGGCTAGGAAATTGAGGTTTATAGTAGTTTCATGACATGGACCAGGGTCCAATAATCGTTGAACCAAGTTTTAAATATTATCAGTCCATGACATTATCTAATCACTATTTATACACCATAGTTTCTATTTATTACAATATTTCTAGCCCATGGCCTGCACCATTATCCCTCTGTCTCCTGTCCCTCTTAACCTCAAAGCGTTAAGGATGTTTGTAGATGGTCAATAGTTTCTGAAATTATTTTACATTATCAATTTTTTTGAATGTTCAATATTTGTTTTCATCATTCTGACTTGTTTTTTCGCATACAATTTTTTTCAAAAATCACTCCACTTTGTTGGAAATAGCTTCATTTCATCCTTTCTTGTGACTTTGAATAATGTATGTACTACATCTTTTGACCCATTCATCCATTGAAGGAAATTTAAACTGTTTCAGTGGCCTAGCTGTAAGTCTTGTAGAACATTTGATGGGTTTTACTGATGATTTCATATTCTGTGGATATCTGCCCAAGAGTTGGTTGCCAAATCATACAGGATTTCTATTTTTATTTTTTTAGGTAAATATGGACAGTTTTCTATAATGGTCTCACCAGTTAATATCCCTCCAACAGTGTAATAGGGTTCCTTTTCCCCACATCATCGCCAGCATGTTGTTGCAAGTTTTTAATATGTACCATTCTCACAGGTGTGAGATGGTATCACTTTTTAGTTTTAATTTACATCTCTCTTAGGAAAATGATGAACATTATTTTCATGTCTTTTGTCCTTCTGGATGTCCTCTTTAATGAACTGTCCATTCATATCTGCTACCCATTTGTTAATTGGGTCATTGTTGTTGTTATTGTTGAATTATATGAGTTTTTTTCTATATATCTTGGAAACTAATCCCTTAGCAATTTTATATTGAGTAAATATTATTTTCTCATTGACTAATCTATTTAATAATCTTAATTTTTTGTTGTTTATAGAAGTTTTTTAGCTCAAGTTAATCCAATTATTTATTTTAATTCCCTTAGTAATAGGGGTTGAGTCACCAACAAATCTTTATTATTTATATCATGGAATATAATACCAATGCTTTCTTCTCTATATTTTATAATCTTTTGTTCATTTAGAGCTTATTTTTGTATATGGTATTAGCAAGTGATCTCCTTTCATTCTTTTTTGTGTGTCTTTCCATTTTTCCCTCTACATCTCATCAAAGAGACTGTCTTTCCCATATTTTATGGTAATAATGTTTTATCATAGATTAGGTGCTGGTATATGGGTGGGTGATAAAATTCCAGGCTTTCAATTCTCTTCCATTGGCCCATGTCCCTGTTTCTGTCCCAGTACCAAATTGTTTTTCATATTGTTGTTTGCTTTATAATAAAATTTGAAATCAGGTAACACAGTAGCCCTGTTTCTCTCCTTTTCTCTTACAGTTGCTTTTGCAATTTAAAGCCTTCTGTGGTTCCATATGAATTTCAATATGTTTTTGTTCAGTTTCTTTGAAAAACATCACTGGGAATTTCATATGGATGTCATTATGGCATTTATATGTCATTTTAGGCAAAAAACCTCATTTGATTTTATTGATTCTCCTCTTCCATAAGCACAGGTTATCCTTCCTTCTTACGTTGCTAAGCTCTTTAATAACATCTTGTTCTCAATATCAGGCCTTTTACCTCCATTGTTGAACTGGTTCCAAGGTACTTAATTCTTTTTGAGCAATTATAAAAGGAGTTATTTTCTTAATTTCTTTTGGAGTGCTCATTGTTCATATACATACATGTATATAAAGACATATATTTTTGTATATTGATTTTATAGTCTGCCAATAGCCACATTCATTTATTGTTTTTAATGACTTTTTGGTCTTTAGGATCTTCTATATATGTTATGTTATTGCTGGCAAATAATGATTTATTCATTTCTTCATTTCATATTCGGATATTTTATTTCCTGTGTTTGTCTATATCTCTGGTCAAGACTTCTAATTCTAAGTTAAAGAGAAATGTTGACAGTGGGCATTCTTGTTTTGTACCAGTTATTAAAGGGAAAGATTTCTGTTTTTAACCATTGAGTATTATAGTGCCTGTTGGTTATTAGCTGAGGTAGGTCCCTTCTTTTCCCATCTTGTTTAGAATTTTTATCATAAATGGGTGTTGAATAATGTAAAATGATTTTTTCTGCCTCAATTCCTAATAACATGTGGTTTTTATCTTTACTTTGGTTGTTATGATATATTCCATTAATTAATTCACATACTATCCTTGCAAACTATCCTTGCAAACCTAGGAAGAATCCTTCTTGATCATGGTGTATAATTCTTGTTTGGTGTGAAATTCACAGTATATTCTCATGTTATACTGTTGAATTTGATTTGCTATTATTTTCTTGAAAATATTTTGCATCAACATGCAATGATATTGAGGTATAATATTTGTGTCTTTGTATTTTTTGTTATTAAGATAATCTCGTCTTCATAAAATATATTAAGGAAGATTCCTTCTTGTTGTGTTTTTAAAAATGATTTGAACAAGGTGGACACTAGTTCTTTAAAAGTGGATAAAATTCATTTATAAAGTCATTCAGTCCTAGGGTTTTGTTTTTCAAACAAAATAATTGGAGGGACTTATACCAGTGAGTATAATAGTAGGTTTAAAAACAATCTATTGCAATGACATTAAATAATCACCTATAATAGACTTAGGAATTTTAAATTCCTGTTACAAAATCTTTCTTTTGAAGGTAGCAATAAACATGTGATAGAAGGTGGCAATGTTCGGGAGTCTCAACCTGAGGTAGGTGGTGACAGGTATCAAACATCTCATAATGGAATTCAGTGGTAGTCTCTTCTTAAGGAAGTCTAGACGCTTTGATCTGAATCAGCTTATAACTGTTCTGTGTTATGAGCCTCAGATTCAAGCCAGTAACCTGAGTTCTATACCCCCTCATCTCTGTAGTCCATTGTACCCTCTATTCTGGGTACCTTCTTTTCATATTCTTCTCCTGTGTAGTGTTGGGTTGTAGGAGACCCTATCTTGGCATATGCATGAGTCATTATCTGCCGGGGGCTGAGGATCATAGCCACTCCTTCTGTGCCATGTGCTGCCCTGTTGTTACTTAAATAAAAGGTCTCTTAGAGTTTTCCTACCCCTTTCACTCATGCTGTTTCTCTGTTGCATGTGTTGATGATCAGGTTTTGCTCAGAAGTTTTTGCCTTTGTTTTGCATTGGTTTTACTGCTCCTTTATGGAGGAAGCTTCACTCTGCTACATCTTGATGCAATCTTTTTTGTCTATTGTTTTGATTAAGTTGTTTGCTTCTTTGTTGTTGAGTTGTGAGTTTTTACATATTTTGGAAATTAATACCTTGTCAGATGTGTGATATATAAATATCTTCTCCCAGTCCATATGTTGATTTGTGTGTGTTTGTGTGTGTGTGTGTGTGGTGGTTTCTTTCATGATACAAAAATATTTGGTTTCATGTAGTTCATTTTATTTTTGTTTAATATTTATATTATTTATTATTGCTTACTTTTGCTTTTGATTCTAATGCTCTTGGAGTTGTATCCTTTAATACATCTCTGCAGTTGTTGTCCAGAAGTATATCCCTTATGTTTTAAGTATTTTGTGGTTTTGGGTCTTATATCCAAGTTTTTACTCCATTTTGATAAGAATATCACATAGATGAATGAAGATGCAAAAATTGTCAACAAAGTTTTAGCAACTCATTCAACAATACATTAAGAGAGTTATTCATCATGAATAATTAGGATTCATACCCAGGATACAAAATTGGTTCTATATGAGCAAATCAATCAATTACTAGATCAACAATAGAAAGATAAATATTTCATGATCATTTCAATAGATGCTGACAAATCTTTCAACAGAATAAACACCCACTTATGATAATCTTTTAATAAAATGGGCAAAAAAAAATCTTAACATAACAAAGGTCTTGCATGACAAAACTTAGGCCAACATCATACTCAGTGGTGAAAAGTATTTGTCATTTCTATGAGAGCAGCTGTTTCACATGATGGCAACTACCCATATGTAAATGTGACTAACCCATATGTAAATATGACTATACATGTATGACAAAGTATGTGACTGATGTGCTCTCAGATGGCAAAGGTGACTAGCTCTGTTTCTTATACTGTCTCTTACAAAACTGGATATTATATATTCATTCAGATGTTAAAGTTGCTTACCTGGTACTTGGTGCAATCTAAGTATTATTTAATCTTCCTATTTACTAAGTATTCCAATCATGTGCTTCCTCATTTAATGCCCACACTAAGGCATTAGGTTGGGGATATTATTGATTATCCTTATTTTTACCTGGGAAAACTCAGGTATATAGAAATTAAAGAAATTTCCTGAGGTTCTGTGACTGGCAGACAGTAGAATCAGGATTTGGCCCAAGTTTAATCTAAAGCACTAAATATTGTCTCTTAGAAGACATACTCCTTGACTTCTTCCCATATCTCTTCTTAGACACTTAACAAATATGCTGTCAGTATGTCCATGCATAAGAAAGAAAAACCTGTGCCTGACCAAAAGTCACATGCCATCGGCATAAAACTTGTTGAATATATGAAAATACCTTCTCTTGATATGGGAAACCCCTGGCATTTACAAAGCTGAAATTAGACTTTAAATTTTACCAGGTTAAATCTGTAACTTTATAGATATTTTCTGAGATATTGTGCATGTGTGCGTTTTTTTTTAGATCTTTGGATACTTCTCCTCTGAAGAAGATTCTCTTTCTTCCCAGATGGATGAAGAAAATTTGGTTTTCCTTGTTTCTAGAAAACAGCGAATTGTAATTTCAGGTGAAAATTTTAATTTCTCCTCCAAATTAATATGGATTTTAATATTTTCTCAAAAATAAATATTGGGCAACAACATTTCCATATAATCATTTTTCATTTTATTTAATAGCTCAATACTTTGTAACTGGGTGGGGGTGGAGAGTGACAGTTTGGTATGCAATATTAGGAAATAATATACTTGCAATTGAGAATGAAATGCTCTCATTCTGAAAGACACTATGTAAGTTCACTCTTCCCTGAAGAGGCTCAGATCTCATTTTAAATCTTTCTTTGGTGGCACCTTAATAATTCATGATCTGGTAGTAAATCACATTTCATTTAAAAACATTCTAGGGGCCTCTCTGGTGGTGCAAGGGGTTGAGCACTGCATTGTGGGGCTCTGCAGCCACCACAGAGAGTTTGATCCCTGGCCAGGGAGGGGACCCACATGGCACAGCAGACTTCTCCTGCCTCACCCACTGCTCCCTCAGCAGTGTATTTCAGTAGATCTGCCTGTTCTGCTCCCCCCTCTGTCTATGGTGAAACTTCTAACCCCTCCCCCCCATGCCTCTGTCCTGTGCCCCAGCTCTTATATGCATAAATAAAAATCTTATAAAGGTTTTTAAAAAATTCTAAAATTGAATCTTTAAATTTTCACTTAGAACACCTTCCCACATTATCACCCTTGATTGGCTTCTGAAATCAAACCCCAAATCTCTCAAACTTGAATCTGGGCTAATCACAAAGTGCACTCCAGGAGGATGTCCCCAGTTTACATATGATGTTTATTTTAAATTTGAATTGGTATCCCTTCCATCCCTTCCATCTGTTTACACTTTGGTTTTTCTTTTCCTCCTTCTCTCTGGGGAGGAAGAGTACAAAAAAGGGAAATGCAAATTCCTGGAATCTTCCCAGGTTCTCCAGAGTTCACTCCATAATCTGAGATGAGGTGTATCATTTAGTTCAAATCTATTGTTCCTTTAAAAATTACCTGGACTTCTGCCAGTCCTTTGTGAACTCAACCTGCCCTTACTTAGTCCAACCATGGGCCTCACTAGAACTCAACTTTTGGCCATGGAAACTATTGTCATAAAGACTTAAGCTGGTGCTATCCCTGCTTCCACCATTAAGCTGAGAGGGCCAGTGAGCCAGAAGGCAAGTTGCAAGCATGCTAAATCAGAATATCAAGAGCATCTTTCTCAGAGGCATTTAGGTTCTGTAGTTTATTTACTCAATAAACATTGTTAAGATCTATTGTGTGGTGCCAGGTGCTCTTTTAAGTGTTGACAAAGCAGTGAACAATGAAAAATCTGTGATGGTATGGAATTTACACTAATGAGGACAAAAAAATTGAATATGTGTATGTGTGTGGGTGTGGGTGGGTGGGTGTGTGTCTTAGGCAATAAGTGCTATCAAGAAAAGTTACGTAAGCAGGTTGCAGGGTTGAACAAAGCAGGGGTGCCTGAAAAAGAATCACTCAGTGACAGGAGCATTAGGCTGTGATTTAAATAGGTTGGGAATGGAAGATTGCACTGAGGAGGTGGTAAAAGATTGGAGGCTTGAGGGCGAGTGTAGTAGATGGGGGTTTTGGACAGGTGTCTAGGGCCTTCTAACTAAACTCTTCTGAGACACAAAGCTATGAGAGGGTTAAGGAACTAGGGGAGACCTTGAATGAGTTATACTATAAAGGTTTAGCCTGGCTTCTGTTTTGTAAAGAGTCTAAAGCAGGAAGAGGAGAAAACAGAGATAATGGTGGTAGTGTGGTTAAGATGGTGTTCTCAGCCTTTTATTCTTTTTTCATTGTTGACCCCCAAGGATGATCTTAGACACTGCTTTTCCTAATTTCTCCCTCCCCATGACATCATGATACCTCATGTATTCTGTGTATCTGTTTATGGACTGTCTGTATATCTAATTTCTATGCAAAATATGTAAGGCCCATCCACATTCCCTCAAAAACCAGTCTGCTCACACCTATGGCAGTATGTTCCTATTGAGACTGTATGGAGTAGGAGGATAATACTAGAGTATGACATCAGCTCAGTTGCTTTTCCTAAGACTTTACAATTATAGACACTAAATTACCTGGGGAAGAGACCCAATACATGCAGGTTCATCATTCAGTACATAATTAATAAAACATAAAAGTAACTTAGCACTTTTTCAAAATGCACAAAATAAAAAGAAAACATTATTAAGAGTAGTAAGTTAGCTTTATTCTTCACATTGGAAAGCCTTATATTAATTTTTCTTTTTAAAGATTTATTTCTTTATGCATACAAGAGCTGGAGTATAGGCCAGAGGTACAGGGCTGAGAGGATTCACCAGACACAGAGTGGGGAGCAGAGCAGACAGAGCCACTGAAATACACTGCTGAGTGGAGCAGCAGAGAGACAGGAGAAGTCTGCTGTGCCATGTAGGTCAGCTCTCTTACCTGGGATCGAACTTGTACTGCAGTGGCTATGGATAGTTTCAGTGTTGAGAACCACTCGCACCACCAAGGAGGACTTAATATTAGGTCTTTGTTGTGTATAAGTCATGATAGTGACAGTTCAAGTAGTTTTTCTTGAGGTTAAAATCTTAAAATAGAAATGATTTTAAAACATATATGGAAAACTGTGAATGTGCACATAAGTGTGTAAGTTTGTGTGTGGGTGGGGGTGGTGGGTTTATTTTATAATATAAATATAAATAAAATAAAAATATATTTCTTAGAAAGTGCTATAGATTCAGATTGCTATCTCTGGAGATAATTAAAAATGAATGACTAATGGTTTTTTCTACTTTAATTTTTATATAACTTAGAGCTTTCCAGATAGAAAAGAAAAAGAAAGTAAACCCCTCTATTTTTAAAAATAAGCCTAACAAATGAGTTGTAAGGTCTTTATTATTGGAAGTTGACATGATTTTATGCCATATCAGGTAGTAGAAGACGGGATGTGATTAAGTGCATTGTCAAGATTCCTCAGTTGGATTTATTAATAGCAGCTTCTCAGAAAGGATTAATAACAGTCTTTAATAACCAGGTAATTTGAAAATTTGGATTCCTCCTTTACTTCCCCCAACATTCCCCTCTCCCTTCTTTCCCTTCCTAACTCTCTCCTACCCTCCCTCCCTTCCTTGCTTTTGCTTTGTCTGTACATCATGACTATGTATCAGGTACAGCATCATCATATGCATAAACCATACTTCTAAGTTATTCCAAAAATAAAGCCCAATAAGGAAATTAGTGAGCCCCAGAACAATCTGAGATTTTGTTAACACATTTGACATTGTTCCTCAAAGTGTCATGTTAAACCATGTGGCATAGTCACAACTAATGGACAATCCTAGATCACTTCTCAGATAAAATCAGAAAATCTCACAAGGAAGTTAACTTTTCACAATCTTACCAAGTAATAAAATCTTCCAACAAGAACCTGGGACTTGAAATAAAAGAAAGGCTCAAATTCTAGCTCTTCTTTTTCCCTAATTATAATTTTAAATGGTAACTTAAACAACTATATCTTCATGTCTCTTTTTCACATTGGTAAAATGAGGACACTAGGACCAATCCTCTCTCCCTCAGAGGATTTGTAGTGAAGATCAAATGAAGGTAATGAACCACTTTATGAGCAGTGAACCCCATATAAATGTAAGGCATTTCTGTTATTAATACCATCTCTTTCCAAAGCTCCAGCTGTTTGTCTTCCATCTTCACAGTACAATAGATTTCAATGGAAACTATAATGACATAGTTGAAATTTTAGCATTACACCATGAAATAAAAGGTGGCTGGTGTTAAATATAAAAAATAAGCCAATAATTAGTTCAATTTCAACTAGAAACAAGCTTTATACAAATAAAATTTATTTTAAGTAGTCATCACACTGTTAATGCTAACACTGATTTTAGCCTTCCAGTGATCCCATTATAGTCAGCCAGACTGTGCCTGAGGAGCAGGCCTGCTGGGCCCTGAGAAGATGGGGAGGGTCCTAGTACAGGTGGGAAGCCTGACCTTCCTGGCCAGCAGCAGCACTCACACCTGTGTGTGTTCTTCCCTCACCGCCATTCCTTTGTTTCTACTCCCAAGGTAGTTATATGTTTAGATGAGTGTAGGGTCAGAGAAAAGTTTTCAGGCTTTTCCGCCCTCCCACCATTGGTATAATGATGGATACCTGCGGTGCTGCACGCATGCCTACGTGGGCATGCGTAAGTGGGCACACCTGGGTTTGGACACGGCGTATAAGGGTGGCGTCATGAGGATGCCAGCAAGAGCAGAAAAGCAAGAGCAACAGCAGCAGCAGCAGGAGGAACAGGACGCCAGCAGTAGAAGCAGAGAGAAGCAGCAGCAAAGCAGCTGAGAGGGTGAGATGTGCCAGGGGCTGGGAGGCCTGCTAGCCATCTGCCCCCCACTCCACCCGGGGGCACCCTTGCTTGCTGTGTACCTGGCTGCTTCTGTAAATGAAATTAAAAAGCCACCAAGGGCTCCAGAACTCTTCCTTTGCCCCGTCTGCTAGAATCATCCAGAGCCTGCTCTGTGCCCCTTGCTGGCACTACAATGAGTTACTACTCACAAAGTATTTAGCTTCATTGTAAACACTCAAAAAATATTAGCAATAGTGATGAAAAAAGGTGGTAAAAACAAAAATGGCTTTGCCTCATTTAAATTGGAAAAACTCCCTCCATCTCTCTCTGCATTATTTTTCTTTTTTATTACCTTTATTTCCTGAAACACAGAAGATTGGATCTCAAGAAAAACGTGAGAAGGAAAATAGTTATCTTCATAATGAAATAGCTCCAGGTTATATGAAATAAATAAAACAGCATAAATAAAACAAGATATAAGTTACCATTTAAAATTATAGTTAGGGAAATATGGGCCTCCCTGGTGGCGCAGTGGGTTAAGCAACACACTATGAAGCAAACTGCAGCCATTGCCCCACAAGTTCAATCCCTGCTGCAGGGCAGGGAGGGGACCCATATGGCACAGCAGACCTCTCCTGCCTCGCCCGCTGCTCCCCTCAGCAGTGTGTTTCAGTCCGTCTGCCTGTTCTGCTCCCCACTCTTTCTGGTGATTCCTCTCACCCCCCACACCTCTGGCTTGTACCCCAGTGCTTGTATGCATAAATAAATAAATCTGTAAAAAAATAAAATTATAGTTAGGGAAATAGAAGGGCCAGTTACCACATACATGCACACAAGCATGCATGCACACACAGTAACACATGTCTATAGTTCACACATGTATATTCACAATCACACCTGTTTCTCATAACACAATGGGAGAAAAAAGATTGCTAAAAACTATTTGAAGACTTTTAACATCAGAAATAAGTCGTATTTTAAATGTTGCTTGCCATATGGAGGGGCAGTTGGGCTTGAGGCAGGTTCTCTATGATGCCAGCATATGGGTCAAGGAGGAGTCCTGGAACCCTTGGTGGCTTTTTTTTATTATTAATATAAAATATTTTAAAATGTACATATACTTGCCATAAATGGTAATCCCCATCCCATCTCACCAGTGCACCATCACCTCAGTCCCTTGTGCTCCCATCTTCCCTCAACCCTCCCCCTCCCCTCCCCACCAGGTGTGGCTTTTTCAGGCTTTTATCGATCTCTGTGCATCAGAGGCAACCAGGTATATTGCAGGCAGGGAGGCTTCCTAGCCCTGGGTAAGTCTTCACTCTGGGCTGCTGCTGCTTCTTCCACCACTGCTTCTACTGCTGCTTCTGTTCTGGGGCTACTCCTGCTGCTCTTGCTTCTCTTTCTCTGCCCAGGTGCACCCACTTGCACATGCCCACACCCTACTCCAGGTACCTGCCATCAGGCATGCGAGCAGGACCACGGGTGTCTATCATTGATAGCATGGTGAGAGGGCAGAAAAAGCTGAAAACTTTCATTTACCCTACATCCTACAAATAGGATAACACATCTGTCTGAAAGTAATTTGTAGGGTAGGTGACAGGAATAACTTAAGGTAACTGTTAATAACTCAAAATATATTTTAATAGGTTAATTAATTTAAATTCTCTTTGAAGCAGTATAAATACTGTTACCAGAGTTCATGGTGCCCTCTGGAGAGTTTGGTGAAATATACTAAATGTTTAAAAAAATATGAAAAAACTAGATTTTAAAAATTCAAAATAAATCTAGAGGATTCTGTAATAGTCAAAGAAAATAAGAGAACATTAAATATGTGAGTTCCACTAATATTGAGGGAAAAAAGTAGAAGAGAAAGCCACTGGTGTTACAGTCTCTACATAGTAGGTATCTTAGAGCTCTTTATTGTTCCCTTCTAGAAAAATTTCCAAATTAAAAAAAGACATTTTGAATTCTTGAGGTGAAAGACAGTCTGCAATAAACACTGCTTATAATTTCAGTGATCTTTCTGATTTCTTTTTCCTCCTTATCACATGATCCATTCCTTTGGACGGACTTTTCCAAAGATCATTTGAGCATACAAAAAAAACCATGTCAGTATACTTCAGCCACTCAGCTTGGGAATAATGACCATGTCTTCTAATTATAGCTGCTGCTCAGGGACTGTAGGGTAAATAGAAAAGTTATCAGGCTTTTCTCCTTCCCACCATTGGTATGATGGACACCCGCGTTCCTGCATGCATGTCTACCTCAGGTACCAGGTGTGGGCATAAGCGAGTGACCGCTCCTAGGCTTAGACATGGGCTTATAAAGGCAGTGTCCTGAGGATGCCAGCAGAAGAGGAGAGAGAGAAGAGAAGACGAGAAGAGAGCACAAGCAGAGAGGAGACAGGGAGGAAAGCCAGAAGAAGCATAAGCAGTAATCAGCCACAGCACAGAGAGTGAAGATGCGCCCGGGGCTAGGAGACCCGCCAGCCTCCTGGCCCTCTGGTCCCCCTGCCTGCTGTGTACCTAGTTGCCTCTGATTAATGAAACAATAAAACCCTAAAAAAGCCACTGAGGACTCCAGGACTCCTCCTCTAGCAGTCTGCTCGGAATCACTGAGAACCTGCTCTGTGCCTACCTGGTACTACAGGGACAGACGAGCTTTGCATGGGATAAATCTGTGATTCTTAACTAACACATGGCAGGGCATGGGATTCATGCCACAGTTACTTACAGAGGACACTCACTACTTAAATCTTTCTAACTTGAGATATTACTTTCAAATGAAACAATGCCTTTCTCCCTTCGACATCAATCTATATCCATATTTGATCTATTTAACACACTTTTAACCACTTTTGTCACTGATGCACTCCTGTTGTGAATGCACATTTTCATTCCCAACTTTTGGGATCAGTTGTTGCTTCAGAGAGCTAAATACTGTGAGGCCCTTTGACAACCACAGGAAAAGCATGATTAGGCATGTGTAAGACTGTAAGTGTATGGTCATCAGGCTTAAAGACGTCATAAAAGTTAAAAACTTTCCCAATTAAACAATGTCTATTCTACAGAGCATGAGGGGATTTTTGGAAAGTAAAAATGACAAGTATGTTTAAATGTAGGAGAGGTTGTACATTTTAGAGTCAACATACATTTTTAACCGTAGTACTGACTTGGCTTCATTATTCTCTCTCTTTCTTTACAGATGAAAGTTCAGACCAGCACCAATGTTACAGTAAGTACATTAAAACTTTCCTAATTATGTCAAATTTAAGACTCTGGTGATGTTCCTCTAAAATTAGTCAAAATCTCAGTGAAGTGTTCAAATAGACTCACAAAAAGGTGTTTTTATGGACTATATGTTAATGTTTGTAGACTAGAATAAAACTCAACCTTGAATAGCAGCACAGAGAACCTTGCTTTCTGAAGTTAAACTGTAGAGTTGCTTACAAACTAAGTACGCCTTGGAATCTTCTATTTAAAAGCATTTCCTAAGTTTTTCTGAGTAGACATCATTGAGAAATATAAAAAAATTGACACAACCCAAGATGTGAAAATAAGGAAATAGCCAGTGAAAATAATTTGGGAACATTTTATTTTAAACTTCAGAACAGCATAAAAATTCAAGTGCAAATTTATGATTTATCTAACCATATTGCTCTTTGGAGGTATTCCTGAGGCAGACGTTGAACAGTGATGAACTGCTTTCAGGATCTCTCCCGACTTCATGGGGACATGCCTGTATTGTCCTCCCTACTTGCCTGCGCTGACTACACAGCAAGGCAGAGGAGGATGTCCAGCCAGGACTCCAGTTCCTGTCTAAACCCGTTTCTGAAACTGAAAAAAACCTGCTGTAATTTCTAAGGGGTTTTAAGGAAGGGTCCTAGGTGTGCCCGAAAAACAGGCAGAAATTTGTAGAACAGCAAGCACTCATTAAGTGGAGCTGCCTTTTCTGCTCGGCTTTGTGTTGTTCTGGATCTTACACATCCAGCCATGCTAAATTGGTAACTTTAGGCAAGATATAAGGCAGATTCATTGGCCAGGCACTGGCTGCCTCAATTGACTATGTGGAGAAACTCAGGGTGAGGGTGAAAAGGGAAAAGATCAGAGCCTCTCCTCAAGATATCAAAAGAGAGGTAACATGAGGCTCCTCTGTTCATATAGGGACATGTGGGGACTTTAATGTAAATAACCTACTCTTTAGTAACCCTCCTCATGTGCTGGAACAAATCACATTATAACTCTTCCTCCAACTCTACGATTTTCTATCAGGATACCTCTTGGATTACAGGATGTGATTACCTCTCTCAACTGAAAAGAATTGTTGCCACTACAGAACGGACCATTATTGTTTGGGATTATAAATCTCAAGGGAGCAGCCAGGTACTTTGCAAGAGAAATAATCAAAGAAATAAGGTGGTCTTTCTCATACTGGTAGGATATGAGCAATCAACTGCCTCTGTTGAGCGTCAGGTTTTTCATATACAGAATTATGGGATATAACTAGGTAATCAGGTTTAGCATTGGTATCTGCAAGTCTCATGAAAAGGATTAAAAGGGAACACTCAACATATTTTATGTTTATTTTGCAGGGACTTGGTTTGAGAAAGAGAGCCTAATTCTTTTCTTTTTTTATACTCTTCTCTGAATCCAAGTATTATCTTTTTGAGTCTTTTTGATTATGTACACATTATCAAGTTCAAAGTCTTTCTCTTTAATCCATCTTCATTTGCTAAGAAAATTACAAGGAGCAAATACCTAATTTTGGCCAAAAAAAATCTAATGGAGAAGATTTTAATGTTCATTCCTGGCAGAGATGTTAACACTTAACAACGACACAACATTTATTGAGCATTTACAGACATATACATAGAAGTCATGGGCATGTTTCCTGCACTCAAACTAATCTCAACAATCTTGAAGAAAGGATCTCATGAATAGACATACTATATAACATAATGATACAGCAAGTTATACAGTAAGAAACAAGTCCAACAGGGACATAAGGAGAAGTGAGATTTCTTGGTACTATAATTATTAAAAATGTCCTCAGCAAGCAGGTTGATTTTGAAGGATATGGATGATTTAAATATATGTGTGTGTGTGTGTGTGAGTGTGAGTGTGTCTCCAGAAAACTCTGGATGCTCTTTACCTTTACCCTGTAATTGCTGCTACAGGCTGCCCTAGTGAGCCCACGCCATCACTATGCCAAGTGAGGGGCACTTCCTCCAAGGCTCTGCAAAGCCTCCTGATTCTGTCTTTACTGAATAACCCTCCTGTCTTCTGATGGGTTGACTGAAGAACAGGAAATTGGTAGATTTAGAGAGGAGACAGGAATTAAATTTTAGCTAATGAGCCTTATTCAGTCTGTAAAAAATGAGATGAGAATAATAGTGGTTATGTGAACTCAGTTCCAATTGTATAACTTTTATTATTTAATCAATGGTAGAAATGGAGACTCAGGGGAAGAGGTGCTAAAAGCATTTATTACTTTTTCTTTATTGAAGTGTACATACTTGAGCGGGCTGCCTTTTTACTGGATAAGACTATAAAGCTGACAATAAAACCAGAGTTCTATCTAGCTGATTTTCAAAAATGTTACACTTAATACTTTCATTTATAAAAGGTTAGATTATCAGAGGCAGTTGCTATAGTATGGCTGCAATCATTTTCTCCTACGGCTTTTATTTTCACTCTTGCTTTTCACTTCATAAAAGTTCCCATTTTCTTAAATCATCTTCCACTTTTCAGTTCCTCTCCCTGTCCTCTCTTTTCCTTCCCTCCTGCCCTCTGTGGGTGAATCATCTGGACTGAATCATCCTCACTCTTCATTCCTGAAATCTCGGTCCTTCCAAACTCTAGTTTTAGATAGATGCTATCACCCTTCTCTGCTATTTCAGAGTAACCGAGCACTGCTGGAGGAAAGAACAAAATCATGCTATTTGTTTGACATTATCAAAAATCCAGGGTCTGCATCCTCACCCCAGTGCTCAGTGTCTCCCAACAATCTCTTTCTTGTTTTTGCCAATTTGTTTGCCCATTCCTGGCAGTTATTCCAAAATTTCATTTTTTTCTCTGGTCTTCTTCCTCTCAGTAGATAGTCTTGCCCCCATTTTCCTGAGAAAACTGAAACTATGAGGCTTGTCCTCTTTCAAATGCCAGCCCTCCCGCCTACAGCTTTAACTAAGAATGAACGCTTCCTTACTTCCTTCTAAGGACCAAATATTCTTGCATCTCACACCCACAACCCCTCCTGCCTAGTCAATTACAAGGCTCCGCAGTCCCTTACCTCTTATTTTGACATTTATCTCTCCTTCTAGGTTCCTTTCCCTCACCAATTCAGGGCCAGAGCAAAGACCATCTTCCCTGATCATTGGGCCTACAGTGACCTTCAGTCATTCTTTGTTTCAGCACTCCTGTTAAATTTCCATTATGTGAAAGTATCTGCATTATTCATCTGTCTTTTCTCACTGGAATGGTAGATATAGACAAAGTCACACCTCACAGCCCTTGCTTAGAATAGTTCTTGGCATGTGATAGGTTTTCAATAAATAGTTGTTGAATGACTGAATGAACCTCTAAATACATTTAAGTCTAACTCGTTCTAAAGGAAGCAAAATAAAATTATTATAAAAATAATTTTTCTTTCATCTTAAGTACAGGCTAAGCTCCAGGAGAGCGATGATTACACAGTTATGTGAATCCAGTTGGACAGGACAGAGTCAGCTTAACCAGAGCTGAATGTTTATGCGTCAATTTTAATGTTAGAGTATTTTTCTACTTATAAATCCTTTTGAAATAATTGAAATTTGTATAGTTGATTTTGCTATTTACCATCCTGTTTATGTCAATGGTCTGGTTACACCTGAACCTTTTTTTTAGTAGTATTTCTTAATGTTAATATTATTATTCATATTCCTTTCTAAATAAAGGGACATTCACAGTAATACATACAAATATCTCATTCCTTGTTGAGCCAGAGCCCGATATCTTACCATTTTACCCACAAAGGATCCCCAAATATAATGCTAATCTCACAGTGAGTGTTCATTAACTTTTACTTGATTAAATTTTTTAAAAGTCAAGGTTGTTTAACTGTAAGAATATCTGAAATGAGAAACATCTGAATGTAAAAGTTCAATCAAATTATAAGGGCAATATTAGTATTTAATATTTTGATAGTGATAGCAAAGTAATAATAGCTTACTTAAAGCCTCTTCTATTTCTAGGAAAACTACTTTGTCATAAAGCCTATGGATCACTGCCTTCTCTGTGTGTGCGTTGCATCTCTGCCTGATCAGCTCTGCCGAGATGACATCCTTTTGGGGGATGATGGTGGTTTTGTGAACAGATTCACAGTAAATAGTGATGACTTTGGACTAAAGCAGGCAAAATCAAAAAAGAATATGCAAAATCAAGTCTTAGACTCAAAGAACTTTAAAAGGTAAGGTTACACTACTCTAACATAGGCATTGCTCAAGTATTTATATAGTGACAGTTATGCGCTCAACCACATGGTAGAGATTTGAACTATAAAACTGAACAAGAAGTGCTTTTTGCCTGAATAATAGGGAAGACATACAGGGAAACTAGCATCTGAAATTCTTTTTTTTTTTTCCTCTCATTAGGTTTATTTAATTGTATTTGACAACATTTGTAGTGTCCAGGGAGTACCCACCACCATTTCACCCATGCATCATCACCTCAGACCCTTGTGCTTTTATGCCCTCCTCCCCGTCTTTGCCCTCCCCGGCACCCCCCCGCCACCATGTTCCCTTTGGTCTATCTTTAACCTTTTGATCTTGTTGAGTCTGTTTGGTTGGTTGGTTTTGGTTGTATTGCCCATTTCCTTGTACTTTCTCTTTTTTTTTCTTCTTTTTTATTTTTTGTTGTAGTTGTTGTTCTTTCACATTCCTCCAAAAAGTGAAGCCATCCAATATTTTTCTCTTGCCTTCTGACTTATTTCATTGAGTATAATTCCTTCTAGCTCCATCCATGTTTCTATAAATGGCCCTAGCTTATCATTTTTGATTGCTGAATAGTATTCCATTGTGTATATGTACCACATCTTCTTGATCCAGTCATCTACTTTTGGGCATTTGGGTTGTTTCCAGGTCTTACCAATCATAAATAGTGCTGCAATAAACATGGGGGTACAAGTACTCTTTTGGATCGGTGTTTTTGTGTCCTTTGGGGAGATCCCTAGGAGTAGGTTGCTGGATCATATAGTAGTTCCATCCCTAGTAGACTGAGGAACCTCCATACAGCCTTCCATAGTGGTTGATTTAACTTGCATTCCCACCAGCAGTGTAGTAGTTGTTTTTTTTGATGTGTGCCATTCTTACCGGTGTAAGGTAATACCTCATTGTGGTTTTAATTTTCATTTCCCTGATTATGAGAGATGTTGAGCATTTTTTCAAATGCCTGTTGGCCATTTGTATGTCCTCTTTGGTGAAGTGTCTTTTAAGTTCTTATGCCCATTTTTTGATTGGGTCATTTGCTTGGATTTTCTTGAGTCTTATGAGTTCTTTGTATATCTTTGTGATCAGTCCCTTGTCAGTTGTATGGGGTGCAAAGATTTTTTTCTCAATCAGTGAGGAGTCTTTTTATTTTGGTTAATGTTTCTTTTCTGTACAGAAACTTTTTAACTTGATATAGTCCCACCTGTTTATCTTCTCTCTCATTTTTATTGCTTTGGGGGAATGCATCTTCAAAGGCATTACTGAGATGTATGTCTTGTAGCATTTTACCTTTGTTTTCGTCTATATATTTTATGGTTTCAGATCTTACATTCAAATCTTTTATCCATTTTGAGCTGATTTTTTCAGCACCTGAAATTCTTATTTTAATTGCTGTTGACAAAATCTTCAGGTACTTGAATGAATTAAGAGTCAAATTTAAAAAAAAACTGATCATGGGAAAACTATAAAATATATATTATAAAGACTAGCACATGAATATGGAAGTGTGCTGTGAATAAAAAAAATCAATGAATATAGAATTCAAAGAAAATATTTGATAGTATCAACACATACTAAAAAAAACCTGGACATTTACACATTAGGAATAAAATTTCTGGACATTTAACACTTTAGAAATAACTAACTGGGATATGAATTTATAGCAAATATGACAGTCAATGGTTCAATATTAGGTTTCAACTATCAAAAATTCCCCAAGAAAAAAATGGTTAAAGGCTATGAACATGTAATATACGCACAACACAAATAGCCAATAAACATTTTAAAATTTTCATAAGATAAAAATACTAGCAATTATCTCCAGTTGACAAGATTATGGGTGATTTTTATTGTCTTCTTTAACATACCAATGTAGTTGAGGTTTTCAGAGTAAGACTAGTTGGGTATTTTACTTATATTAGGAGGAAAACAAATTTTTTTCAGTAAATATGTCCTCTATTAACCAAAGAAGTCCTTTCTTCCACATCCTCACCAACATTGGTTGCTTTCAGTTTTTTCATATAGGCCATTCTCAGAGAGGTGAGGTGATATTTCATAGTGGTCTTGATTTGTAGTTACTGCTGAACAATTGTATTTGATGATTTATAATGATGCTGAACAATTTTTTATCTGCCTGTACACCAACTAAATATAGTCTTTAGAAAAGTGTCTATTTAAATCTTTTGTTCATTTTTTGGATTGAATTATCTGAGTTTTTTAGTTGTCGTGTTACAGGGTAGGGAGAGGGTCAACCCAGAACCCCCAAACCTGCCTGTTTTAAATGGGTTCTGCCATTGTCACATCAAAACAAAACATAATACCTTTAATAATAATAAAAAAGTTTAATACAATTGGTATACAGTGCCTCCCTCCAGGTCCTTTTTGCTCCCCATCTTTCTTCTTTCCTTCCCCAGGCCTCTCTCCAGCTTCCTCTCTTCCCTGCTCAGCTCCACCCTCCCTGGGTGGGACAGAAAACCTAAAAACTCCCCTTTTTCTAAGAACCATCCTATTATATAGTGGGACTGTATTAAAAATTATTTATATTTTGGAAATGAGTGTTTGTCAGATGTGTGATGTGCAAATATATTCTTCCAGTTTGTAGGCTGCATTTTCATTTTTGTGATAGCTCCTTTGGAAGTGCAAAAGCTTTTGATTTTGATGTAGTCCCAATTGTTTATTTTTGCTTTTGTTTCCCTTGCCATTGAAGTGGTGTTCATCAAATATGTCTTTGCAGTAGGTATCTTGAAGTACAGTCTCTATGCTTTAAGTGTTTTATGCTTTCAATTATTACCTTCAAATCTTTAATCCATTTTTTAATTAATTTTTGTGTGTTAAGTATGGATCTCCTCACAGGAGAGGGATCTGAACTGTAAGTGTTGTGTACCCACTTGATTCTTTCCAAGGGAATGGTGAGTTCTCTCTTCCACATGTTCTTCTTTTGGGCTCTTCCTAAAATCTCTGTTCTCTTCCCACCGGGAAGGAAGAGAAGTAAACTTTCTTTACTCATGCTGGCCACAAAACTCCCGGTGACCTAGGCTAGAACTGTGTACATGTATTATTGCACTGCTTTTCCCAAAAGTCCATTTGATGAACTTCATCAGACCCATGCGCCCCATAGGGTCATGAATGGCTGACCCATGGCCTGCTCTGCATGCTGGAGTATCTGCTTTCCTGGTGTTTCTCTCCCTTTCACCTCCTTCCTCTCCTCCCATGCAGCAACATCACCCTTAGTGCAAGTCACTGTGGAAAGTCCTAGAAATTGTCTGGGGAACTTTGCATTTTCCTTTGAGCAAATATTAGTATTTTATAGTTGTGTTTGGAAAAAACTGATCCCAACCTCTATTCCATCATGATGTGGGTCTATTTATATGTAGATGATTCAATCATGTAAATGATCACTGAGTCAAATATTTAAATTATTTGAAACTGAAGTGTGTGTATATATATGTATATATATATACACACACACATATATATGTGTGTGTGTGTATATATATATACATATATATATATATATGGAGGGAGAAAGGGAAAGAGAGAGAGAGAGAAAACAGAGGCATTTTCTCACACTGAAAGATCTTCAAACCCAACAGAGTTAAAACTATTAAGGTTAAATGAATAAATTAAGTCCTAGAGCGATCATTAAAGCTTTCCTGCAGTAATATCTATATACTTCATTCATATTGACTCAGAGGGTGTGAGTAACAAATACTGGCATGAAAAATATTATAAAAATTTTTAAAAAGTAACAAGCATACAAATTTCAAAACTTTATACAATCTGGAATGGAACAATAGATCTCTCTTTCCAATGTTTTAATCCTTTATTGTCCATCATTTTGAAACTTGAAGTCACAAATTTTATGTCCACAGTGACTGGGATATAGCAGATTTTCAATTAATGCTTGTAAATGAAAAAACAAATATACTGTAAAATATGAATAAATAAAATACCAATGGATGGTTTCTTTCAGGTTAAGATATATGTATATGTGTATACATATATATACATACATATATATATATACCAGTTTTGGCCGCTTATGCTGAAGTTGCTCATTCAGAATCCTGATTGAGCAAGTGTTTGATGAGAATATGGTGGCTGCCCTAATCTCAGCTTCAACAGTGAATATAGAGCACACACTTCCCAATTCTTCAGTTTTGAAATTATTTGTGAAAAATATAAAAATGAATTAAGTCACATAAGATATGTAACTATATATAACATAGTCCTCCATTTCAGTGATCAGAACTTTTTTTCAGTACAGTAGGGAAAAGTGTCAATGTAATATGGAGAGTCTGATATTATTCCTTTAATTTTGAATCTATAGCTCAAAATTTGATGATAACCTATCATTTTCCATGTTAAATATGGCATATTATGAATTTTCAGTTAAACAGTTAAAATGGTGTGATGCATAGGGCATTATTACACGGAGGCTTTACTACAGTTCGTAGTTCCAATCTCATTAAAAATCAAAGAATACTGAACAGAAATTTGTGCTTCTAACCTAAGCCCACCTTTGTTATTTTAATTTCCAGTGTTAAAAGGAAACTACATAATGACTGGGTTGTGAAAATCAGATATATTTCAGCTTTAAAATGCTTTGGCTCCTGCTCCATAGATAGTGTCCATTCATTAGTTTTGGAATCCTTGAAGAGACTTGAGGATAATTTGTAAGTACAATAACATGTAGTTTAATATCCATATTGTATAACTTTCAGATTTTGTATAATTCATAAGTCCACGGTTGCCTTGGAGATTTTAAGTGGGTTTTCAGAAAAATCAGATGTTGATCATTCCATTTGTTTGACAAGACTAGATTTTCAGGAGGAAACTGAAGTTGCTTTTGCAAATCTGAACTTGATGATCTTTTAGCTTATCTCTTGTTTCTTGCTATTGGGATAAATCACTACTGATGTATCTATATTTTTTTCTAAATATAGTTATGTTAGTAAAACATATTTTATATTTTTAAAGTCATTCTTACAGATCAGTTGGTTGACTAGTAGCTCTGTGAATATTTGTATCACAATCATCATAGATAGGTTGCTTTATATTGTGTATAGCTTTATTTTGTACCTGGTTAAATTTTTATTAATTATTAATATAACTATTTTAGTAAATAAATTTTTATTAACTTTTAATTAATATAATTACTACATGCTAACAGTAACCATAAGCTAATACAACATAACACATATTCTAACTATAAAAACCTATTTTAATTTTTACTTTAAAGAACAAATTGAGATATATGCTACAGCATGGATAAATTTCAAAAAAAATTATACTGAATGGTAGAAACCATAAATAAGAGACTGTAAATTGAATGATTCAATTTATATGAAATGTCCAGTAAAAAGGATGTTTGCAGAGAAAGCAAAATAATCAATGGAAGCATAATTCTAGACAAACCTAATTCTTTTTATTTTTTTAACCTTCAGTAAAAATCTCAAAAACAGAATTGATTTAGTCACACTTTTGTATTATTCCTTTTAATCTTTGTATGATGTTCCATTTTCATGTGTTTTAGTACAAATAAACATACACAGAATTATTCTATTGAGTTTAATATATCTTTTTCTGTTTATGTGTGTCCTTCAAAATATGTTTGCATTTATTTTTAACTTGTGTAATGGTATTATAAGGAATTTAAATTCCAACTATCCATTGTGTTCCATAGATTTAGTAATTAACAGTTGAAAATACTTAGATTTTGGGGCTTCCCTGGTGGTGCAGGGTTTAAAGTCTCAGTGCTATCAAGCTAGTGCCAGCCACTGTGGCCTGAGTTGAGTTCAATTCCCAGCCAGGGAGCTAACCCACATGGCATAGCAGGCATCTCCAGTCTTGCCCACTGCTCCCCTCAGCAGTGTATTTCAGTAGATTTGCCTGAAATACAGGTTCCCACTCTGTCTATGGGGAATCCTCTCACCCCTGTACCTCTGGCCTATACCCCAGGTCTTGTATGCATAAATAAGTAAAATTTTTTTTACAAATTTAGGTTTTCTACAAGGTTTTATTTTTACTATTAGCTAATACATCCAAGTCTTTGCTCTTTAAAATATCTACTTTGTAACAGTCAGGTATTTATCTTTGAGTCAAGTTCTGAACTTCCTTTTATTGATCATATCTCTTGAATTTTAATTCATAGCATATTCAGCCCAAGGGAATCAGGAAACACACAGAAATTCTCAAACAACTTCAGCAAACAGTGATTGTTTGATGAGATTCTGGTGCAGTTTTACCTCCACTTCCTTGAGACAGTCTCCTAAATCTGGAAGCTAAATAGCTCTTGTATGCACAAACAAATAAATCTTTAAAAAAATAAACAATAAAAAAATCATATCATATCAGAAGCCAGTCCACATACTGCGATACCTCCAAAGCAGGGTGCATTTATATTCCAGGGGGAAGTGCAAGATAATCCAGCAAAATCTGGGATAGGAAATTTTAGAAATTTATTTTCACCTGAATTTGTCTCACATTTTTATTGTTTGTCTTATAACATATATACAATTTAATGGAGTAGTACATATGAATGTAATAGAAAAGTAAATGTGAGTATAATTGAGAAAAAAACTGGGGGGAAATTGACACACATTTTTGAACACTGGTCATGGAGATTTAATTTATTAAATTGGAGTTTAGAATCAGAAATTTCTATTCATCCACTTTTGTCCAAAGTGATTCTGATGCCATAGCCACATTTAGTTCTTAAAAATATCTGACCTGAGTAAAGATGTAAAAATATAACCTCTAAGTTAAGGAGTTGGTGAAGTTGTATGTAGGGTTCTTAGAAATAGGCTTAGGGCTTAAGGTAGAATAAAGTACCTTAATTTACCTTAAACTTAAGGAAGAATAAAGTAACTTAATGGGAAAAGCTACATATAACCCATAAGAGATTCACATGGATGCCTGAATTTCATTGAGTAAATTTGCTTCTTCATAATTTTTCTGACATTAAGCAAAGATGTTTCAGTGCAATCATAAATCTGAATGCTGCCAAAGATTGCATTTAGACTTAATTTCCATACTCTCTTAACTTCTTGATTGTACTTTGAGGATGCTATGGGAATGTGTTTAATTCATATACATTTGTTTTATATTTTAATAAAAATGTCTTCTTGCCTGAAGTTTAGGGTAAGAACTACAATCCAAGATGGGCAATGTGGAAACTAATAAATTAGCACTTCATTGTAGTAGTTCTAATAAAAGGAGACAGGGGTTTGAAACAAGATATTATGATAGGAATGGGAAGAAGTAGTCAGATTACAGTGTACTTTAGAAATAAAATCAATAAAACTTGACAGCAAGTTGAATATGAGTAGTGAGAAAGGGGAGAAATGTTTAACTATATTTTTGGCATCATATGCTACTAAAACAGACACACCTAGTCACCCTCTCCTTTCCATATGACCAGCACATCCACAACCCCAGAGTAGAGGACTGTATTCGTCTGTATACAAATAGTGCAACGTGCTATGCAATAGCACCACACGAGGGATTAAGAAGATTGCATGAATCAGTAGAAATTTAACCATAATATTTTCTGTGGGTAAGTGGATTTACTACCAACTTAGAAATGAGCCTATTGAACATAAGATATTTATAAATTAGAGTTGACACTATAAAGAAAAATACACACATTTTACATGTAATTTGTGTTTCTCAGGCCTGTCAGAGAATTTTCCATGCCAAGAGGAGCAAACACTTTTTGTTATTGTATGAAAGCAAATGTCATTGTCACGGGAGGTAAGAAAACAGTTCATGTTCCAGAGATTTCCTATTTCACAAACAGTGTTCTCCTGGGGTAATCTGGAGGTTTTCATATAGTTATATGATTTTACTATTAGAGAATTTAAAAGTTTGTAAAAAATCAAATCTGTTGGTGTTTTTTTTTTTTTTGTAGCTTCTGGATTTGTGGAAGACAGAGAAACATACCAAATGTTCAGTTAGCCCCAAATCAATAATAAACTGATTTACTTCACATTTGCCTAGTTTATGACTATCTAACTAGAAAATTACATAATTATCTTTTATACCTGACTGGCTTTGAATGAATAAATTTGTTGACATAAAAATTCAATATATATTAACAAATTCACTTTATGTTTAGTCAAATACTTGCTACCTTAACTTAAATGACCATTTTGAATTTTAAATTTTTTTCATATAAATTGTGACTACAACTTATTTTATTTATAAATGGCATTTTAGGTTGTAATGCTATTACATACATTTTCCCCCTCATGCCCTAAAGGTATTTGGTAATAATAATTTATCACAGCATTAAGAATTTATCACAGTATTCCTAATGTGATATCATATTCTCTATGCAATTCTTGAAAAATCTTGTTTGTCATTTAATTACATCCAATCAAATAATTTATTTAAAGCTATTTACTCTTTAAGAGTTTTTCTTTCTTTTGCCATATGAGGTTTGGATCATCTAACTGTTAAGAGTCCCAACTTAAAATGCTTTTTGGGTTTTTATGACTAAACTTCCAGGGTGACATTTAATTATTTGTGAAATAGGGAATCCAATATCTTGAAAACCTTCTATATTTCCAAATCATTATTGATGGCTTGGCTTAGCTTTAAAAATTAGATTACATTAGATTAAAAATTAAATTGGATTACAACTATTAATGTGTTCAGATAATGTATAATGCAACTAACCCCTGAATGTGAAGGCAAAAGAAAAATACCAGATGGTTCCTCCCTTAGGAAGAACATAAGGGAACCAAATGAGGATCAAGGAAAGGAATAAGAACAATAATAATAATAA
>JAGFMF010011770.1:430694-445919 GCA_019455555.1 Galemys pyrenaicus
TGCTGCAGCGACTGTGGTCTGCTGCAGCGACTGTGGTCTGCTGCAGCGACTGTGGTCTGCTGCAGCGACTGTGGTCTGCTGCAGCGACTGTGGTCTGCTTCATAGTGCGTTGCTTAACCCACTGCGCCACCAGGGAGGCCCCTTTTTCTCTCTTTAAATCTATAGTGTAAAGAGAAAATATGGCTTCCATTGAACAATAGGCCATGATTGATCCCTTATTATTCCTCAAACTTCTTAAAGAATAATAAACACTGTTTTTTCCCTTCTTTCTGTAATTATACAAACTTATAATTCCTTTCAGCAAACTGTTTATCAGTGCTGCTACTTTTTTTCTGATATTACTAAACAATAATTGAACCACAAACCAAGTTGGAATTTAGCAATTGTATAAACCATAATTTATAACAACTTTTGAAGAGTAAGTTGCAGACTCTGAAATTCCTTCATCTAATAGCTTTGAGTGGGAAAGAAACTGTGTAAAATTGGTCAATTTATTTTGTTTCTTTTTTAAAAGATTTATTTTATTTATGCATATAAGAGCTGGGATGTAGGTAGGTCAGAAGTGTAGGTGTGAGAAGATTCACCAGAACAGGCAGATTGACTGAAATACACTGCTGAGAGGAGCAGCGGGTGAGACAGGAAAAGTCTGCTGCGTCAGGTGAGTCAGCTCCCTGACTGAGGCTAGAACTCATACTGCAGTAGCTGCCAAAGCTTGATAGTGCTGAGACTTAATCCCTTGCACCACCAGGGAAGCCCTGACTGTGTTCTTTATTCCCCCAGGTTTTCAGAGTTTGGGATATACAGACTCTTTCATTACTACAAGTCTTCCATGATAGCCAAGGAGGACCAGGAGACATGCAGATCTACTCTATGATATATGATTCCAGCCGCAGCATGCTGATTACAGGTAAGTAGAGCCAGTTAATAGCAAACAAAACACATCTTAATTTAAAATTTGATTTTAACTAGCCTTGAGCAATCTTTAGAAGAAAATTTACAAATAGAATTTATAAACTGATTCAGCACAGTATATATCAATACCTTTGCTTCCTATCCTTCCATGGTTGTTGATATAAAACATGTAACTGCTTTTCACAAAATAGCAGGTCAGGGCTAGGTAGATGTGGTCTGGATTAAACAAATAAGTGGGCTATAACTTGTTGACACAAAGAGTACAAATCTATCAAATTCCTTTCAAAAGGAATATGATCCATTTTAGAATGGCTAGACTAGCATACTAAGTCAATGCCTTATTCACCAAGAAAATTTGGCAACATGCATTTTGACACTTAAGTAGTTAGTCAATAAGGAGGATTCCAATGCTTCCTCCTGCTTTACTTCTAGGTAAAGAACAGTGGAGAAGAACATAGAGTCCTGTATAACAGACCAACTGTGTTGGAGTCAATTGATTTATTACCTCCTTTTCTTCTGTCTCTTAGAAATATATATTTACTAAGGAGACAAAACACTGCTACGCATCTAGGTTGAGCGCTGTTCCTGTACATGCCCTCAGACTTTAAAGAAAGATATACAGTATTACAATTCTTCCTCTGGAACAGCAATCCACAATACATTTCCTAAATATTTTCCCACTGTTCACCTGCTCTGAGTTTGGGAGGATTAAGAGCAGGAAGTGACTGGTGCTATTTCTACAGATGGAGAATATAAATATTTTTACTTTTTTTTTTTTTCAGATTAGAAGTGCACTATCAATTTTTGCTTGACAGATAATTTTTCACCTTTGAAAAAGAAGTTAATTCTAGTTTCCTATGTACTCTCTATATTTTCCATATAGTTCTTTATAGGTTCTTTCAAAAATAACCTGGGGATGTCTGCAAGCAAACTTTTACTTCTTGGTGCTCCGAATTCCATATTTAATTACTAGACTCACCATTTCCAAACCTTTTATTATCAGAGAACTAAGGACTCAAATATCAAGACAAAAATTAGAACAGAAAATCAAGATTATTTCCCAAATTTATAAAACTATTATAGTATTTTCCTTCCAAAAATAGAGAATGCTGTGTATTGCTTAATAACTAAGATTGTATGCGTAGATTACAACCTTCAATTTGACATCAGAATCACATGAAGCTTATCTATTAGATTTTAATTTGTGCTATGATTCTGATGAAGCAGCCATAGTGATCTTCTAAACTCCCATTACTGTAGCACTACATTCTGGAAATGCTTCATAAATACACTGTTGTCAATGCCACTGCTATTGTTATTATTATTCCTATTATGACAATTACCACTAGTATATTTTTATGAAGTGCTTTCATATATGCCTTATTTCACTTGATCTTCACATCACTACAAGAGGTAAGAATTATTATTTATCCTAGTTGACAAACCTGTATATCAAACAGTTCAACTGACTAGAAGGACACAAAGTTGAAACTTAGAGCTAGGATTAAATTTCAAAGCTTCTGATGCCAAAATCTATATTCTTCTGCTGTACTGCATTGTTTCCATAATAAGTTTATATATATAATATATGTAATATTATATGTGCCCATTATATATATAATAGTAATATAACAAGTAAAAAATGTAGAGTGCTAACCTTTGTTTATAAGCATATTAAGCTTTGTGCATGTCAATTCTGAATAGTCAGTCAATATATATAAAAGTAACCACCAAGAAGTTCCAAGTATTGTTTCATCATCTGGTTACCATATTCCCCTCATATTTCCATATTTTGAAACTTTCCATAAGTTGAAAGTTATTACCAGAAATCATCTCAGTCCTGTCTGTGAGTAGATTTTTTTCTTGAAATTAAACACCTTAGGAAAGTGCTTAACAACTCCTAATAAAATTTTTCTAAAAGTTGAGATTTTTTTGAAGAGCTTTGAGAAACACAATGTAATGGGTCAGCTTCTGTATCTTAATCACAACATCAGTAAAATAAAGGAGAAAATTCAGCACTATGAAAAGCTCTGACTTTTTCCCTAGACATTAAAATAAAACAAAATACATGGTTGATTTTGAGAGTGAAAGCACACTTGCATTTTATAGTATTATTGTAAAACCAACCCAAATATCTTTGAATAAGTACAAATAAGGCATACCTGCTCTCCATCTCCTTCATCATGGTGATGTGGAACTCAATCTTATTTTAATATTGATGCTGCAAGCACTGGATTGCAATCATTCTCATTTATTGCAGTTAATAATACCAAGTTAACAGAGTACCTAATTATTTGTTTTTTGAAAGGGGCTGTATAAAAATAAATTCCACTCACTAAATGGGACCTTATTTCTAGGGAATCATAGGTATTCTCATTATCACCATATCCCAGATGGAGAGACATGCAGTGGACAATCTATAGGAAGAAAAACACAGACTAAAAAAATAGGAAAATAGGGGTCACTGTAAAGAGGAGATCTTCAAATGGCCTGCACTTGAAAATTAATGAGACCTAAAACTAATGTTCTTTTCTGAATGAATTACATTTTGCTTCATTTATCAAAAATGTCTAGGGGAAAATGAATACATCTCTACCTAATTTGATTTCTTAAGCATTAACATGACTAAACTCACTGATTTGTTTCCAAACAAAGCTGGTTGGACAAAAGTTATAATATTGGGTATTTATGAGTCTTATTTCTGTTTCAGGATCTAGTGTTATAGATATGTATCCTTTGACAAGGATGATACAAGATACAAAACAGATTCCTCACACTCATGACCGAGAAATCAATGTTATGCTTTACAACAAATATTTTCACCAAGTACTTACTATCTGCTCTGAATCTGTAATTAAGGTGAGTGAATATTGACTCTTCAGTAAGTAAAAGGAAAAGCATACAGACTCTTCTCTTTAAAGGTAAGGTTGTGAATAATTAAGTAAATGCAATGGCATATATAATGAGACCCTCAAAGAGAACAATTTTTAAGCTTTTATGAACACATGAAGAACAAGTGAGCTCAGACTCTATTAGACCACACACTCAAATAAATAAATCTAAATCTAGTTTTTAATCTCAAAATAGGCATATATATGTATATAGAGAGAGGAATATATATGCATGTGTGTATGTATGTGTGTATATAGCTATGGAAAGAGAATATGTTAAGAAGAAAGAAGTGCCTTAAATTCATGATCTTATGTAATACTCACTCTGGTTCTCTGGACAGAGAAAGGTTCTGTTTTTAAAACGAGGAAACTAGGATTCAGAGAGATTAACCACTTTGCCCTGAATCATATAACTAATAAGTTTCAGGACTGGGATATGAACGCAAGTCTATCTTGTGTGTATACCCAAGACGTGATATCTGTTTGTCTCTGGCCCTGTCACTGCTGTCTCCTTAAGTCTGGGCACTGGGCTATCCTGACTGAACCATTGAATCATCTGGCAGTGCTGGCTAAAGGTGTTTGCTTCCAGTGCTATCCTTTATTTCATGCATTATCTCCAAAAAGGAAACATGCTCTGGAGATCCTGCAAATCCCCTATTTTTGATCCTGCATGCTCACCTGCTGGAGGTATTTCCAGGTAAAATCACTGGGATTCAGTTCATTATCACTTAATTCTGGTAATGCCTACAGAGTGAGAGAAACTGAAACTAAAACCTGTCCTATTTCCATGCAATACTGACTCCTTAGTGTGTGACTTTCCTCTGGCCCTTTGTTTCTGCTGCCTCTGCCCTGAAGACTTTGAGTGTCAACATTCTGTGATGCCACTAGTAGTCTAATTTACATGTAATTTACATAGCAGATCCTTGAAGAAGGGTTCTGATAGCAAGACTGCAGTTCTCAAGTCTTTACTGTGTTTCAAAGATACAATGATGAGTCTTGACATATTTCTCAGTTTTCTCATTATACCCAACCTAATTACACAGATGCTTCTCTGAATTCTGAATCTCTCACATTTCTTCTCTCTCAGTGCTGCTATCTCACAGGGGCCTTG
This sequence comes from Galemys pyrenaicus, assembly GCA_019455555.1. Classification (NCBI taxonomy): domain Eukaryota; kingdom Metazoa; phylum Chordata; class Mammalia; order Eulipotyphla; family Talpidae; genus Galemys; species Galemys pyrenaicus. The sequence continues at coordinate 435,609 of JAGFMF010011770.1, forward strand.
TCCCTAATATCAACATTCCTCCTCAGAAAGATCTGAGTTCCTTTCTTAGGATTCTCTCAGGTACCATGCTGTTAACCATGCATTGTGTGCTATAACCCCTGCATAATTTGGATTAATTTAATACAGTTCCATTTTTTTGTCTGCTGAACTTGTGACTGCTATATTTCTATCATGCTGCTGACCTTGCTTCATGCTTACAGTAGCAACTGACTACTTCCTCCACAGCCATTGGTTGCTTGGATTAATCATGCCTGTCCCAGCCACCTTGTGTGCAGACATACTTCACACCATAGCACACTATTAGACAGCACTGCATCTTTTAGAACTTTCTTTGAAGCAGCAGTCACGGAAGAAAGTTGGGACAATAGGTGTATATCACATCAATTCTGAGACTGTTTTGAACATTGTAAGATTGCTAAGAACTGAAGGGCATGTGGGTTATATGATTTCGTTTTGTTTTTTTCCTACAGGTATGGGACCTTGACACTGGCCTCCAAATTTACCAGATTTTAGACCCTCATGGATACAATATTGAACTGACTTCTGCAGCTATTGATGAAAGTGGATATCTTTTTGCCACAGGAGCATATAATGGTCAGATTAATGTGCAGAATATGGTTACTGCTTTAGTATCCTGTGAATTGGTGCTAGGAACACATTACTTTTTTAGGTTAGAGGGAGAGTGTGATTCATGCTGGAATGTTCAAGCATGCATCTTGTGCTTTATTGAGCTGATCTCATAAGAGTCTCCTCTAATGTTCATACTGATGTCCTGTGGATGTTCAAAATAATCAATGCCTTACTTTACACTTATTTCTATAGTTGACAAAGGTATTTCACAATACTATCTCATTCCATCTGTGAATCAGTGTTGCACTGACTCAGTCTACCGTTCTACTTTGTGTACTATCAGCTGAGAGATGAATCTTAGATTTGGTGCATTCTGATAGCATTTTTACTGACAGATTTTTGGACCAGACAAAATATTCAATTGACTTTGCTCATCACAGCTAGAATTCTATTCTAGCTTGTTTATATATATAAACTCCTTGAGGGCGTGTGTCATGTCACACTTGACAGCATGTCAGACTCATGTTGTGATAAATCACTTGATGCTCCTTTGGCTGTTGAGCATGACATCAAACTCCCAGGATCTAGTGTGGGATAACCTGTTCCACTATTCACCTAATCTTGTTCTGAATTCCCATGTAAGATCTGTTTTATCTGGACAATATGACCAACTGCATGTGCTGTTCAGAGGATGTTAATTGTATGGATATGTTTTCAAAATAATTCTTGCTCTTAAGTCAATTAATGGATTGAGTGAACATCCTGATGTAAAATTCTGATTTTTTAAACATATGGCTTTATTTAATTCATTTATTCATTCATTCATGCTAGCATTGGTTTATAATATTGTATATGATTTAGAAATGTACAGGATCCATCTCTTCGGGTGTATATTACCACACCAAACCCACCACAAAGAGACCCGAATCTTCCACTAAGTTTACTGTGCCTCCTCCCCTATTTCCTCTCCAGCCTCCCCTGCTCCTAAAATAATCTCTGTTGTAAAGTCGGATTTCTATGATTTGATTTGGTTCAAAGGTGTCTGATTCCACTTAGTTTCTCTATATGCCAAATATGAGCAAAATCATGCAGTATATAGCTTTCTCTTTTTGGTATATTTCACTTAGGATAATGTCCTCTAGTTTCATTCATGTTGTCACAAATGGCAAGAGAATTTTTTTATGTTTTGTCTTTACTGAGTGTTATTCCATTATATGAATCTACCACGATTTCTTAGTCCACTCACCTATACTTGGATACCTACACTGATTCCATAAATTGAGTTTTGTCAATAGTGTCTTAATGCATATATATTGATGAGTGTTATGTTTTTTCTGATGTATTGATCCATTAATTAATATATAATATCTAGCTCTGTTTCTCAGTATCATTTTTAGCTGGAAGTCTATATTTTCCATTATAGGTATGTCTGTTCCTTTTTTCTTTGGTCTCACTGTCTTATAATATATTTTAACTATTTATATAACTATTTAACTATTTATGAGCCTATGCTTATATTTGTAGCCATATGTGTCTCCTAGAGACAGCAGAAAACTTTTGTTTTCTGATCCAATCAGTTACTCTATTCATTTTGATCATAGAAGCAATCCATCTATATTTATGGTGGTTATTTATATACAATGGTATATAAACAAATAAAGGAATCATTTATAAATAAATGATTTGCAAGTACCATTTTATCTCTTGCTTTCTTGTACAATACATTTCTGTGTTTTGTTTTGTTTTCTGTGGATTTTCTTCACTTTTAAATTAGATAGGAGAGTTTCTGTCAATATTTCTTGTAGTGTCAGTCTATTTTGACAAGCTCCTTCAGCTTTTTTTGTCTGGGAAGATTTTTATTTAGCCCTCAAATCTAAGGGAGTTACTTTCATGTATGGTATTTTTGGCTGTCAATTCTTATCTTTATCTTTACCTCTTGAATATGTCATTCCATTCTTTCCTTGTTTGTCTGGAGCCTTTAGAGAAATCTGACAAAGCTTTATGGGAGTATCTATACAGGCTATCTGCTTCCATTCCCTAGCCACATTATATATTCTTCTTTGTTATGAATTCTAAGATGTTTTAAGACTATATGTCTTGCTGTGTAACTCTTTCCGTTCAGATAACCAAGTGTTGTTTTAGCTTTATGGGCGTGTATATCCTACTTCCTTCCCTAGATTTGGGAAATTATTTTCTATTTTTTTTAAAAATAATAACTGTTCCCTTTCTCATCTCCTTCTAAAATAACCATTAGTCTTATGTTGTGATCCAAATTAAGTCAGAGTTCTTAAATTTTTCTTCATTTTTTCTTTCTTTAGATATTTTATGTACTGAATCTTATTTTCTTATTTAAAACCTAATTTCTATTTTTTTCTTTTAAAAATTTTATTTCCCTGGTCATTCCTTTGTTTTTCTGAATTTTCTTCCAGAGTCAATTTTTGTTATCAGGGTGATTTTGAAATCTATATCTGATAAAAGGAAAATAATCTTCCATGGTTTGATTCAGGGAGGTGGTTTTCTCCTGATGACATATACTGTTGAGGTGTCAATGTTTCATACTTTGTATTTGTCTGTCTGTCTTTCTTACTGTTTTCATTTCCCCATTTTAAAAATGTACTGTCATAGAAGCTTAGAATTAGCAGTACTTCCTTTTTTTTTCAGCAAGTGAATATGGGTTACTTTTAAAAGTTTCTATGATTTTAGATGTTTAAACTTCTATAAATTCAGGAACTAATCTCGCAGCTCTGAACTAGTGGTGAGAGAAAGGCCTGGAGAGGTCCTACTATGAGTGGGAGTAGGTACAGGTATATATCAAAATCTCATACTGATCATTGTAAGTGAATTACACAAGTTACACTCCAGCTCTGTGGGGGTAGAGGAAGGAGAATGCAGTGCATGAAGTTAGGAAGCAGTATTAGAATTATATTTCAGGGAAGGAAGTGATGTGAGGGGAAATTCACTGGTTCTAAAACTGAGGTACCCACTATAAACGTCCATGTTAGAAAATAATTCTCTATACTGAATAATGACCTAAAACTATACATTCAATGACAACTCTGAATCACACCCCTCCTGATCCTTTCATCAAGCTCTCTTAAGTCAAATAAATTAACTACAAAGAAGGTATGACTTCAAAGATAAGAAATGTTATGATACCACTTTTGTATTTATTTTCAATCTCACCAATCCAAAAAAATTAAAAGTTAATATTTTCCTGCCTGCTGGATTTCTATTAAATATTTTATTACTAACTAGAGCTCAAATCCTAAGATAAGTCAGGGATTTAGGAAAAGTGACATAACTGGAATGACCTTTTACTATTAAATTGCAGTATTATATTAGATGTACAGATAGATTATTATTGGGTATTTGGCAAACTGGAAAGCAGTGAGAAAATAAAGGCAGAAAATATGTAAGATAAAGTTCCACTCTAAGAGTTTAAAAACTCTTGATATTCACAAATATCATGCCATTGCCTGATCCAGTTAATTTTTTAAATCAATCTATGATAAATTTAGGCATACAGAAATATATTTAATGCATAGCAAGACAAGGGAGAAGCACACTTCAATCACAGTAGGAAACAAGTATAAGATACATATTGTCAGAAAACTTTCATCTAGATCAATTTATCTCAGAGATAAAATGTTCTAGAAATTATTTCTACCCACATCATCTTTTCTCCATGTTCTCAGGAACAGTTAAAATCTGGGACTTCGGCAGTGGGCAAGAAATGAAAGTTTTGCCAGAAGGGAAAGACTGGAAGGAAGAAGAGCACTGGCTGAAACGCCTGATTTTCCTAAAGACTCAGGAAAAACACCAATCTTTGCTCCTAACTTTGACGTGCAATGGGAAGATCAAAATCATCCAGGTACAATCTCACTTTTATGTTTGCACTATATGTGCTCTTCTTGGGAAATTCAATAAAGTCAGTGGATAATCCCCATTTAACTCTGCCTGCCAGCTGGTTGAATCTGATACTCAAGCAACTATCCCAGGATATTCCAAATTATACTTACCAAGGTCCAAGAAAATAGGAGAAAGAATAGCTGGTCTGCCACAGCCTCCTACCCATCCAACATTTTCCTGAAGGATAGTCAGAATCCTCTGGGGCATCAGAAAGACTGAATTTACACACAGTTCCTTCCTCTGTCATTGTTTGTACCCTCATTTTGGGATAATTCACTGATAAAGTTGCTCTCCAACAGTGGTGGTTGTTAAAGAAAGCAGTGATTTCTTTGTATCCCCTATAATCCATAGTGCATTTAGGGATAATCAAGTCACTTTTGCAGTTTGTCACCACAGTTGCTTTGTTTACTTCAAGGTTAATCATGCAGTCTATTTAGGGTTGTTTTGGGAGGGTTGAAGTAAGTTAATTTAATTTCCTGTGACTCCACTTATATATAACAATGCTAATGCCTTCTTCATATTTGAAATGAAGGCAAGATTGTTTATCCTGTTTACTGAATAGATATTACCCTGCCTAAAACTAAAATTGGCATTGCCTTTATTATTCCCTTTCTGAAAGGTAAGATCAAGTTTTTTTAAAAAAAAGTCTTGAGTTAAACTAGCAATCATGCAAGATTTAAGATGACTGATGGCCTTAATGTAGAAAAAACAAGAACAAAAACTTCTCTGATTCAATATACTTCCCTTGTCTAAACAGTCTGAAATGACGTAGAAAGGATTTTCTTGGTAGTACATGCTAAAGCACTACAGTGAATTGATTTTTCTTCTTCACATTAGTGCAACTGACCATCAAGATGCCCTGACATACAGGAAATGTCTGTTTTTGTAAACACTCCTTTATTTTCATTTTATTCTATCTTTTATTTCTACCACCATCATTCATACTTCTTTGTCTCTTTCTCCCATTTGTGTCAAAAAAAAAACCCTCAATTTTTTAATGTCCACTAGTTTTATATGTATTTTGATTTGTCAAATTGTCCACTATGTAAATGTCCAATATTTGTCTTTATCATTCTGACTTGTTTTATAACACATAATTCTTTCAAACTCCTTTAATGTTGCTGTAATCACCACACTTTATCTTTCCTTATTACTGAATAATATTCCATTCTGTAAATACATTGCAACTTCTTGATCCAGTCTTTTATCACTAGGCATCAGATTGTTTTGATGTCCCACCTATTGTAAATAATACTGAGATAAATATTAGAGAGCATTTACTTTTATGTGTTGATGGTTTCATGATCTTTGAAGAGATATCCAAAAGTGGGATTGTTGGACCATACCTTCTTTATATTTTTGTATTTTTTATGGTAAGGACAGATCCCTTTCCTTAAATGCTATATGAATTTACATGCCCACCAACATTGTAGCTAATTTTCTCTTATATTTAAGTCTTTGATCCTTTTTAATTAATTTTTGCATATGGTGTGAGAAAGTGAACTGGTTTCATTTTTATTCATTTGGTTCTCAGATTTTTCCCAAAACCACTGTTGAAGAGATTTCCCTTTCTCTGTTGTATACTTTTGGCTCTTTTGTGACATTTTAGCTGTCCATATAAATGTGGGTTTATTTCTGGGCTTTCAGTTATTCTCCATTGGTCTATGTGTCTATTGGTCTTTGTAGTATATTTTGATGGTTGGGAGAATGGTACATCCATAATTCTTTGATTTTAGTCAAAATTGATTTGGTTACTTCTCTCTCTTTTTAATAAAAGCAGCTCCTCAGATCACACATTTATGGACAAATAATATATAAAAAAGGAACAAAGTAATGCCTCTTCATTAAATGGTGTGGGAAAATTGTACTGCCACATGCAAAAGATGAAACTAGACCATTTTCTCTCACCATACATGAAAATAAACTCAAAATGGATAAAATGTTGGATGTAAGACCTGAAAACATAAAATACATAGAAGAATACTTATAGGCAAAACACTCTATGACAAAAACTTCAGAAACATCCTTGGGGATTTATCTCCAGCATCAAGGAAATCATAAGAGAAAATAAACTGAGACAGTATCAAACTGAAAATCTTATTTGTAGTGAAAGAAACAGTGACCAACACATAGAATTATGATACTACCCAGAGAAAATTTTTCAGATCATACTCTTACAAGGTATTGCTATCAAGGATCTACAGGTTTTACACAGTTCAATAAAAAGAAAATAAGCAATCCAATAAAAAAATTGATGGAAGTGCTAAGTAGGCACTTCTCCAAAGAAAACTTGCAGAAGGCCAACAGCACATACATACAATATTATCATCACTTAACATCAGAGAAATGCAAATCAAAACCACAGTGAGATAACACCTCATACCAGTGTGAATGGCCATATTAAAAAACAAAACAAAACAGAAAAAAATGAGTGCTGGTAAAGGTGTGGAGAAAAAAGAAAGGTCTTACAATATTGGTGGGAATGTAAACTGTTCCACTCTCTATAGAAATAAGTGTGGTGGTTCCCCAAAAGACTAAAAGTGGATCTTCTGTGTGACCCAGCAATTCCACTCCTAAGTATCCAAAAACACAAAAACATTCACCCAAAAGGAAATCTTCACTCCTATGTTTCTTGTAGCACTATTTACAATAAACAAGATAAGGAAACAAGCTAAATGACCCAAAACAGATCAAGATATGGCATAGATACATAATGGATTACTACTCAGTGATCAAAAAGATAAACTCATTCCATTTGCAGCAACATGGAAGGATGTGGAAAGGACTTTGCTAAGTGAAATAAGCCAGAAGGAGAAAGATAAATACTGTATGATTTCACTTAATGTGTAATATAGATAAAATAAACAAAGGGTCAAAGAAAAATCTGACTTCTACTGGTTTTTGGTTGTTATTGTTGTTTTCCTTGTTTCTTAAGATGAGAGAAAAGAATGTTATTTGTTTTCTTCTTTCTTAATATAGGTTTGTATTGCTATGTACTTTTCTCTTAGTAATGCTTTTGCTCTATCCCATACATTCTGGCAATTTGTCCTCATTGTAATTTGTCTTGAGGTATTTTTTTTCACCTTCTTTATTCCTCATTGACCTAGTGGTATTTCAGTAATGTGTTGTTCAATCTCCACATAATAGAGGTTTTCCCCTGTTTATTTCTCTTTGTGGCGATTTCTAGTCTGCTATCTTTATGACCCAAGAAGAAACTGTGTATGATACAATCTTCATGAATTTGTTGATAATTGCCTTGTGTCCAAATAGGTGGTCAATCCTGGGACTGTGCCAGGAGCACATGAAGAAAATGTATAGTATGTTTTTGGATCTCAGCATCCTATAGATGTCTAGTAGGTTCATGTTGTCTAATTCTTTGATTAAAGCTATTAAGCCCTCATTAATTTTTTTGTATCATAGTTCTGTCCATTTGTGCTAATGTGATACTAAATCTTCTACTCCAGATGTGTTTTTCTCCAGTATTTTGTTTTTCAGTTGATAATAATTGCCTAATATATTTTGGTGCTCCTTTATTTAGTGAGTGCATATTGCTGAATGTTATGTAATCTGGATATATTTTTCCACTTTTTATTGCACAGTGTCCATCTCTGTGGATGGACACTGCTAGGTGTATCTCTATCCCTACTATGCTGGATTGGGGTATTCACTGGAGTCTGGCTGGTAGTTGCTGATGCTGTCAGGTAGGGCCATGCACACTCTGACTGGTTTCCAAGGTGCTGGAGGGTGTGGCCAGTGTTGGGAATGCTTACCATAGGGTGGCTGAGAATTGCTGGTTTTGACTGGGGCACTCAGTATGTCAATATCTGATTATGATTGGTTATTGTGGAGATTCCTACTATTCACACAATGGTGTAAGCTCTAAACAAATAATTCAACTAGTAGGTAGGAGTACCATAGATTACATATGAAGAGACCCTATATCACCTAGAAATAAAAAGCTTCAAAAATGGGAGGATTTTTAGCCATTGACTAGCTTAAATTCTCATATTACAAATAAGGAAAACAAGGTCCAAAGAAGATATTTATATAGCCCAATCTCACACTAGAGCAAAGAGTTAGAAATCTGTTTGTTGTCTTTACATCTCAATCACATTCTATCTACTTTACCACAGTAGCTTTCAACCTAAAAAGATCCCTACTCTGCTTATGAAAATAAAAAAAAAAAAACCTTAAAAATGGCTTTTATTCACATAGCCCATCCAGTATAATTAAGAACAGAATGATCATATTACAATAACATGCTAATAGCAATACCTTTAAGAGTTAAAGAGGACTATGAAGTCAAATGTTCAATACTCAGTAAATCCTACCTGATAAATAAAAAAACCCCAAAAACCAAAAAATAATTCCCATTTCAAAATGAACATATAGGTCAAAAAAATTAATTAAGTAAAACTAAGTTGTTAGCATGAATGTAAACAAGAATTCTCATTTGCTTTTGGTGGTAGCAAAATACAATTTTGAAGAGTCATTTAGCAATACCTAGTAAGTTGATAAGGTCTATACAATTATATAAAGCAATTAAAATAGATGAACTAGAAGTCATAATATATATTTTATATAATCTCAAAAATATATTATTAAATGAAACAAGGAAATTAAAGAAGAATGCTTGTGGTTTAATAAAATAACTAAAGTGTTTAAAAACTTAAAAGCAATATTATTATATCTATACATATATGCTTATATATGTAGTTATGTCAAAATATTAAAATTTTCATGACTAGTACTATATTCAGGTTACTAGTTACATCTATAGATGGATGAAGAGAAAAGCTATTTATTTTGGAGGGATAGAGAATATTATGATTTACTAAAGCTATAGATGATAGGTATATCATATTGTGTTCTACTTTTTCTTAATATCATTAAAACAGCTCAATATAAAATAATTAATATTGCACTGGATTTATATTGTAGGGTAAGGAAGATGATATTTACCTTGGGGTTATATGGGAGCTACCTGATATTGTGCCTGTCCTACAAAATGGGAATCGTATTGTGCATCTGAAGAAGTCTGCAAAACACACAAACACGTCTATTCCAGATGTCGAGCTGATCATTGATAAAACCTTTACTCAACATGCTAATGTAAATTTAATTTCTTGATATTTTAATTTTTATTATGGAATATTATAAACTTATATGCATGTAGAGAAACTAATACAATGAATTTCTATGTGCTATGGCTCAGTTACAAAATTATATATGCATATCTAAATTTGTTCTTCTTTGCTCCTACCACTTTCCCATAATCACCACCAATGCATTATTTTGAAGCCATTCCCTCATATTGTATCATTCAATCCTCAGATACTTCAGTACTTAAGTGATAAGATTAAAAAATTGAAAATTATATTATTTTATAAAATATGTTATAATTTAAAAGAAGTCCCTATTATCATAACTTTTTAATACTGTTCAAATATCCCAGATTTCCCAATAGTCCTGTTTTTTTTTTTTATTTGTTTACTTCAACTGGGATCCAAATATAGTTCATTTCTTATATTTGGTCAATAAAACTCTTAAATCTCTTAATCTATAAATATTTCCATCTATTTTTTCTTTGCAATTTATTTATTGAAAAGTTGGACAGCTTGGTACCAAAGTTTCCCATTTGTTGGATTTTGGTAATCATACCCACTATTATAATTTAAGTTCTTCATTCCTTAGGTCTGGCAGTTATCTCTGGTGAATTACTTGTATCAGCTTTGAATTTTTTTTTTAAAGATTTATTTATTTATGCATACAAGCACTGGGGTACAGGCCAGAGGTGTGGGGGGTGAGAGGATTCACCACAGACAGAGCGGG
>JAGFMF010011770.1:445969-480696 GCA_019455555.1 Galemys pyrenaicus
CACTGCTGAGGGGAGCAGCGGGCACAGCAGGAGAGGTCTGCTGCACCATGTGGGTCCCCCCCCTGGCCGGCAGCAGGGATCGAACTCGTGCTTCAGTGGTTGCAGTTTGCTTCATAGTGTGTTGCTTAACCCACTGCGCCACCAGGGAGGCCCAGCTTTGAATTTTTTAAAAATAAAACTTTATGGTACAAGGAATCATCCAGTAACAAATTTATTCTTAATGTATTAATATTAATGTCTATTCCACTTGTTATTATTATTGAGTAATGCTCAGATATTCAATGATTTAATGATAACTTCAGGCTTCTAAGGTCTTTTTTCCCTAGATTAAATGGGTATAATTTTTTATTTAAAATTTAAACACATGCAGATGTTTATATACCAATTATATAGTACAACTTATTTTTAAATTTAAATTAAGTTTAATCTTCAAGTAACAACTAGATTTGACTTTAACAACTCATTACTGAAATACCGTGAAAGTGGTTTTTTGGATTTTAATGAAAACCTAAATAATATCTTATTTGATGTGTTATTTTTTGTGCTTATCATAATTGACTTTATAACTCTTCCTTTTGCAACAGAATTTAAAATTCTATAAATGTAAAATTTTCAAAAGCCACATAGGAAAATAGTTATATTGTTTATAAAAATCCCCTTTTCTTAAAACTCTTTCATTTATGAAGCATATTGTATTGAACAACTACTAAGTAGCATGCACTGTTCTTAGTATTGGAATGTAAAGATGAATAGTACCTGCACTACAGCACAGACTTTGAAGGACTACACCAGAGAAGGTTCTTAAAGAAGGCAAATGTTGAATTAAATATTAAAGAATTATCAAAAGTTAGCTTGACCCAGACTGGGAGTTTCTTGGGTAGTTAAGAAGGTAAAAGAATCCCAAATGAATAAAATAATGTGAAAGAAAAGTCACAGAGGTCAAAGGTTGTATAGTTGCAAGGAATAAATCCAAGTATCCAGTGTGACTGAGTGAAGAAATTGGGAGTGGTAGAAAATAGCGGACAGATATGCAGGGACTAGCCATACTCACAATGTTAAGGAAATTGAATATTCTATAAGAAACCAAAACTCTTTTAAAGACCTTAAATAATAAATGATATGATTAGATCATGTTATGGGTAGCAATTTTGATGCTTCTTTAATGATAGATTTGAAAATAACATGACTGAGAATAGAAGATTCAGATGAAAAAAAAAAAACTACTTTTTTGGTGGAATGGAATGAGGCCATGATAGTGGGATGGTAGAAGGAGAAGTTCCCAAATAATCATTTAAGTGTTAAAAGCAGCAGAACTTGTACTTGATTAATTAGATATTTATGTGCAGTTGAGAGAGAAGAGTAGTAAAATTACAGAAGGGATCAAGGAGAACTTCAAGATTTATAACTTGGGATGTGATGTTGCCCAATGAGATATAGAACAGAATGAAAGAAGTGCTTAAAGAAGGCAATGAGTTAGACATTAACTTTGAAATACATGTACAGTTTCTCAGAAATTAAATATACAAGCTTGAAGTTTGTGGTGAGGGATTGGATTAGATTAATAGGTCATTAATATTGGGATGATTATTAAAACAGAAAGGGATGAAAGTGCCCAAAGAGAGTTGGGGAAAAGGAAAAACAAATGAGACGGAAGTAAACTCTAAGGATATTAGTGGTTGGTAGATTGTTTTACAATATATAAAATACTGAATAGCTATATTGTATATCTGAAATGAATATAACATTATACTTTTAATTTTACCTCAATAAAAAGGACTGATAGAATGAGGGGGTACCTAAGTAAGGAACATAATGGAAGGGTTATACAGATACCTGTACAAACAAGAACTTCAAAAATGAAAAATAATGTAAAATATATATAAAAAAGGAAAAAAAATTCAAGAGAGAGAAATTTCAGGAAGGAAAGGACAACAGAGAAGAATAGTAGTTCAAAATCTTTTTTAGATGTCACTTTTTTTTCTGTAAAACCTCTTTCAAGCCTCAAATAGCCCACTTTCAAATCAGTAATCAACACTTCATCTTAATACTTCATTACATTACGTTTCTCCAGGTCACAGACATTCTACTGCACTTTCTATTCCAAGAATCTAACATAGTGGGTTCTCAGCAAATACAAATTGAAAAGTATCATAGCACTAGAAATAAAAAATGTTTAATGATAATTGGAAGAAGTATTTATAGAGTGGTATAGAGCATAAGCCAACAAATAAATGAAAGGAAGATCAGTAAGGAAAGACAACTAATGTAGAATAGTCTTTCAAAACGTTTCAAGGACTCAGAAAAATAATTAGGTGGTTAAGTCAAGAAATAATAAGTCAAGGTTTAGAGGAAGGAGCCAGTAGAGATGGGGGGGGGGTGGTCCTATTTTATTGTTTTAATGAATTCTAAAGTCTAAGAGACTTTTATGACAAAAAAAAGGGAAGAATAGATTTTATAACTCTCACTCTATTATTTTAAAAAATATATAAAACATCTTGTTTTAAATTAATCATAGAATAGCAAAGTGTATATATAGCATTTGTGCTGTGGCCAGATACTATATACTGTATTCACGATGACCGTGACTCTGTTTCCTTCCTTCAGAATTCTGCAAGTAGTGTGGAAGTGAATTGCATTGATTTATTACAAATGGAAGGATATAATTTGATAGCTGCTGGAACCTTAAATGGTGTGATTATATTATGGAATTTTGTAACATCTACTGTCAAAGAAGTGTAAGTTTCATCTTTTATTTAAACAATATAAAATTTTTACTGCAGGTTCCAAAGTAACATTTAATACTAAAAACAGGGGCCTACCTGGTGGCACAGGGGTTGTGACTCAGGGTTACCAGTACATATGGCTGATGTCCCATCCCTGGCCAGGGAGGTGACACACGTGGTGCAGCAGACCTCTCCTGTCTCTTCTGCTGTTCCCATTGGTAGAAGATTTCAGTAGATCTGACTGTTCTCCCTACTCTGTTTCTGGTAACTCCTCTCACCCCACCCCCTATCATACACCTCTGCCTACAACACAGTTCTTATATGCATAAATAAATAAAACAAATAAAAATATACTAGAACAAACAATAAGCTTAAGTGCTGATAGCTACCAAGGGAGGTGCTTCTGGAAGTTATGGTCATAGTGAGACTACAGTCTATCTAAATCCAAAAATAAGGCCTCTCTGGTGGCACTATGACCACTATGGCCTGAGTTTGATCCTCCTGGCCAGGGAGCTAACTCATATTTGACCAACAGACCTCTCCTGTCTCACCCAGCGCTCCTCTCAGCAGGATATTTCAGTCAATCTGCCTGTTCTGCTGTGTTTACTCTGTCTCTGGTGAATCCTCTCATCCTCTGCACCTCTAGATCATACCCCAGTTTTTCTATGCAAAAATAAATAAAGTGGAATACCTGTCTCACCTTTAAAAAAATCCTACTTGCCCCAAATTTGTTCCAACCTACTTTCCCCAAACATCTTCTCTCCCTATATTCCCAGTGGCGCCACTATCTTACTGAGTCAACAAAGTCAAATAATGAGGTCTTCTAGATGGGCTTTCCATTCATTCACCATCCAAACACATATAATCCATCATAGTACAGGGTAAACAAATGTGTGACAGTCCTTCCTACCATCCATGTATAAATATTTGAAATTGGTAATAGGAAATAATTAACATTATGTAATTTTCTGTGGCTGGATTATAAATAAGTTCTCTCAAGTTGTATACTCAAGCTATAGTTAAATATTGTATATGAAGAATCTATGTCAAGGAAATTTATATTATTGTACTTTGAAATATAAGATGGCCAAGAACTTTAACAATAGAAAAGAAAATTAAGTTCATCTAAGCTTTGTGGGAAGAGGACAGGTATAAAGGAAAGGAGGAGAAAATCAGAGAGGACAAAGCAAAAGAAGAAGAAAATGAAAAAGAAATACTATCTAGGCTCAGTATTATTTATATTACTGGTCTGCCTGGATTCCATGAAACTTTCAGGTCTGAGAATTTATTTTAACCAGTTTTTAACTAGTCAAAAACTTTATTTTATATACATTTGCATTTATTTTCTAAAATTGATGTAACATTGGTTTACAACACTGTATATGACTTAGGGATATAGGTTCATATCTCCTCAGATTATGTCACAACATTGTACCTTCCATCAAGGCACCCCTAGTCAATTGCCATAGATTATGGGTACCACTCCCCCCTTTTCTTCCCATGCCCAGTCTTCGTCTACTTTTAGAGGCCTCAATTTTTCAGTCATACTTCTAGGATTTCTTTGATTTTGATTGATCCGTTTCTTTGTTTTTCAATATCCCACATAGAAGTGACGCCATCCAGTATTTGTCTTCCTCTTTCACTATTTCACTCAGCATAATCTCCTCGAGTTCCAACCATGTTGTGACAAATGGCAAGAAATTGTCTATTGTTTTGAGTAGTCTATCATCCTGTATTTATATCACGTCTTCTTAATCTACTGCCCTGCCATTGAGAACACGCAATTTTTAAAATTTGTTTTCACACCATTGTAAATTTTGGTACAATATTTTATTTCTCCCATGGGTGTAGTCCCCATAATTCTTCCACTACCATATCATTCATGAACCATCACTGTAGTCCATGTGTGCTTCCTTCCCCTGTTCTTGTTCAGACTTTTCTGCATCCTTCCTTGCTGTATGCCTCAGATCTATGGTCAACCTGCAGGCTTTGCCTTTTTCCTTAATCCTTGGGAACATAAGATTTTACCCAGTTTTTGATAGCAAGTAATCATTTATTTGGACCTAGATTTTTTCTCCTTTAAATCTTTAGGTCAAATAGCTTTTCCTGAAGTCCCTCCCTTCTATACTTTAGTCCATGCTCTTGTGGATTCTGACCTTATAATTCCTGTCATCCTTGTGTTTGTTTCTTCTCCTCAATCTTTGTTCTTCCATTTTTCAAGTAGATTGTAAAACAGTCATTTGATATCTGTATCTGCATGTACTACACAAGTGCTAACCCTCTTATTAACATAAATCCCATATATAATTATGTATCAGCTTGTGTATGACTCGCTGGTAAGAAAAGCAAATAGACTTAAAGGGCAAAGGTCACAGTCCTGATACCACAGTCTAAGAGGGGCAACCCTTCTGAAGGGAGGTAAAATCCCATCTTTTAACTTAAATATGGCACCCATCTTGTTAAAGTGCTAGGCATTTTGCCAAGGAATATATGCAGATCCAACACCCAATCAGAGGAAAAAAAATGATTATATCGGGTCATATATGTAGTGTCCCTTCCTAGAAGAATATGATCATGTTAAAATAATTGATTTAGAATCACTAAAGTATTTTATAAAACATAATTAGCACAGAACTGTAATTTAGGTCCAGCTTTAAAGGTTCTGAAGTTGAAGAAGATTTCCATACTCAAGGTAGAGGCCAAATTCTACATAAGATTCTTTTACCTTTCCAGAAGAGTTACACTTCTTTTACTGTTCAAAGCCCCACGACTTTTTGGATCTCAACTGAAAACTGTTATTGCCCATTATCAATCTACTTCATCATTCAGCTCATCTGCAAAGAAGTGTCTGAAATGTTTGATCTCAACAAATTATCAAAACTTAGCTCCTCTTTGAGCTAAGTTCATTCCCCCAAAAAGCTCCATTCATGACAGAAGATTTATTAAGGGAAAAAGAATAATTGGCTACAACATTTATTTACTATAAGAAATGTTTTAGGTGTGGCTTTAAGTGGCACGAGGTGCTAGTGAAGAAGGCTAGGGACTATGACTCTGTAACTAGGAAACTGCCTAGGAAGGTTTTTGATACTTTGGAATCTGGGTCAATCAGGGACTCCAGCAGCAAGAATAGTGTAATCACTGGATTAGCTGCTTATCTTCATCAATTATCCTTCAGGGTAGTAATCACATTTTATTTAGGTCTGCTGTTTTCCTTTATTTAGAGTAGAATTTTGTTCTCTAAACTATATGAAACTCCAAAAAGTTCATTTAAGCCCACTTTCTGACCTATAGGAGGGGAAACTATACCTAATTGAATTAAAAGACACTGAATGATCATGCTATTATACAGTCTTTTGAATGAATGTATATTCAAACTACACCTCCGAGATTTCTCTTCATGTGATATCAACTTTCCAGAGTTGGTTAGCACTGCAGGAAATATATGATATATGTAATATAAATTACCTAATTTTCAAATGTTTGCCATGCAAATTTATGCTTAATTTTAGGCACAGACCTGAAGAATGTGCCACAATGGAAGCTGACTTGGATTCTAAACGCTTTAGAATTAATGACATACTTTTCCTATTTCGCACTGCTGAATGTGCAAGGTAATGCAGTACCTCCTGATCAAGAAACACTAAGTGGGATTAATGTAAGTGATACATAAGTTCTCCTGATCTAAGTGCCAAGGAAGGTACAAACAGACATGAGTTAGGTTAAGTACCTGGCTTTGGCTTTCTTCCCTATTGCTGTCTTTGTAGATAGATAGGTGGTCCCATGGATCTAATTTACAGGGAGAGCATCTAATTTCTTACCATTATCAGTCTTGTAACTTCCTTTACAACACTAGCAGAGATGAGAAAGTTTCACCGGACCATACTTGCAACCAATATCTAACACTATGACCACCAATATGAAGCAGAAGAAACAATTTGCAGGGTAAATAGGAAAAATCATATTTCATATGACATGTACTCTAAAGAAGCAAACTTCATTTGTGAGCAAAAAGATAATTGTTAAATATTTAAGAAAAAGGTATTTTTCCTATTTATGTTTGCTAAAAGAGCTCTGATTTTCAGGCAATATGCAGTGGTAAATGCATCTCTGAAGAGAAATCAATTTTCTTTGCTGGTTTTAGGTCACTGAGCTGTGAGCCATAATGTAACACCTTCCCTAATCCTTGATTTGAGAATTTTTTGAGAACTTCTGAGTATGTCTGTACCAAAACTCTAAGCTACTTTTCAGCCCATTCCAGCAGATTATAGCACAGAAACATTTGAAAGTGTAGAATAAAAACCAGCAAAAGAAATGTCATGGAGCTGTAAAATAACGTATGAGGACTATAGTTAACAATACTGTATTGTATATTTGAAGGTTGCTAAGAGGATGATTTCAAAAGTTTTAATCATAAGAAACAATTTGTAACTGTGTATGGTGATGGCTGTTAACTAGTGAGATAATTTTGAATATGTATAGGCATTGAATTACTATGTTATACACCTGAAACTATGTCTGTCATGTGTCAATCATACATCAATGATTTTTTTTTTAGTTAGCCAGGTTTGTCAGTTTCCCTTTCTTTCAAGCCCCCACTTTGAACCATTTCAGTGTTAGAGCCTCTGGGACTAAATCCAGCTTTAAACAGTGATGCAGGACAGATCTCTATTTCCTAGATCCAGGAAGCAATAAACCTTAATGCCTGAGGTTCACCAACACCAGAGAGATGAACATTTGTTATGTAAGATTTAAGGTGTGATTTGTCTCTTGAGTGACTCAGTTTCCACATATGTTGAAAAGTAATCAACTGAAATTAAAGCAGTGAAGAGCACCCTGTTGAGTATGACATAAAGTAGCATCTTTTCCTCCTTGGGTTTCCTCTTTTCTTACAGGAGATCAAGTCAGGATTCCATATGTTCTTCATCCCATTGTGAGTCGAGTAAAGGTCCACAGAGTAGTAAGGTAAGCAAGAAATAGGGAGAATATGTCTTCTTGTCAAACTAAATTTGGCTCAAAAATAGTGATATTTATTATTTAAATCTCTCCTTTGATGGAAAGTATATATGAAAATTTATGTATGTGTATGTGTGTATATACAAACATTTTTCAGTTTCCCTAAAAAGCAATGTTAAAATAGTTTTCATCATTTTTCTTATGTTTTAAAGATTTTTATATCTGCAAATAATCAACACATAACAGAAATAAAGTAAATCTCATGTGCTACTTTTATACTGATAAAATAATAATTTTAGAGTATCTCTTTACCAGAAAGTATTACAGTTTTCAGATGGTGAACAGATGGTATATATTAAAATACATAATGTAAAGCAGTGGCTTTAAAGTGTATTCTCAGTTCCAAGTTCATATATTTTTACACATAACATTTCTAGTTAGGATATTTGAAAAGTTTTCACTGCAAAAATTATTTTAAAACTACTACCATAGTGGGAAGAACAAACAGCATGATGTGAAAATCAGACAGGCATGTACTTGAACCCAAGTGCTAGATTTAGTTTCTGATTGGTTTTAGAGATATCACTTAATCTCTGAGTTTCTGTTTCTTCATGAGTGATAAAACAATAATAAAGCTTAACTCATATGCTTGTTAATAAAATTAGAATGTGGTACATACTAGGGACTTAATTACACTCATTATTATGCTATAGCTGAGTTACTAGGAAAATGTCCTGTGACTAGCACCCTATTTATGAACATGAAATTCTTTGCAATGCGTATCTTCCAAGAATCAAATTAAACATAATTTTAAGAAATATAAAGTTTTGGACTATAATCTATTAGTGGTTACCAAGATGTGAAGAGGGAGTGAAGAATGCATACATTCGGTGAAGGGGGTCAACAGTTTACTGAAGGATAGAAACAGACTATGGATGATTAAGGTACTGCAGTACATGCACACGTTGCTTTTCAATGATGTACAACGGAAACTTACAAGGTGTAAAAATGCAGTGTCACTTCAACAAAAATATAGAAAAAAAGAACTTTAAAACTAATGTTTAGAAATGTAAATTTAACTATCCAAAGTAACTGCTTATCCAGTATACCTTATTTCCTTACAATATCATTGATGTTGACAATTTTACAATGTTTTCTCTTTTCTTCCCTAATTCAGGGAAGCAAACAAAGTGTACATGACAGTGAGGTTAAAGGTCAGTATGAAATCACCGCACTGCCTTATATGAAAACAGTCCTTAGATGGTAGATTTATTGTGGTGGTCATTTCAAAATGTATACAAATGTTGGATCTTTAAATTATGTTCCTGAAACTAATATAATATAGGTCAGTTATATTCCATTGAAATTATTTTGTAATAGGCAGGTTAGATGATAGAATATTTTTTAAAATATCCATTTTCTTTCAATGACTAATTTTGAGGCACTACAGCATTAAGTGGTCTAAGAGGCAGAATTTCTACTACAATGATGTCTTTTCAGATACTAATTGTACATTTTGAAAATCCAAAATTTTTCTGAGTATTTTTATTCTGCAACCCATTTCCTAAGATTTAGTCTTGATTCATAAGCTATTCTCTGTGTGTAGGACTTACACTAGATGTATACCTAGAAGCTTTTGCAATAGGACCGAAAATAAGCTCTTTAGGTTTTCCAGTGTTATAGAATTCCATGTTCTTTTTTGTTTTCTGCCCTGATTGAAGTCCCCTGGTATTCAAAAAATTCTAGGGAAGATAAATATGCTATTACTGTTATTTTCCAACTTGCCTCTAAACATTATATTGTATGACTTTAGAATTCTAAGTATTACAAACACCATAGTAATTCCTTAATTTTCCGGTAGATGAGAAAACAGATGTCACAGTGAGACATCGGCAGCCAGTGGACAAAAAGCATCCTGCAGTCAGCAACTTAACGGAAACTCAGCCACCTATTATTGTCACTGCACATGAGGATGGACACCTTCGCCTGTGGACCTTGGAGGTCAGGAAGTTTGTCCTTTACCTGGATATTAAGGAATGAGAAAGATACAAAAGATTAATAAATGAACTTAGCCTTCAAAGATTCCATATAGAGTCCAATTCTAATATTTTAAACCTGCTAGTCAAATCATTGGTTTTATATCTTGTAAAGCTTCATAAATTTTACAACAGTTTTTTAACTTAGGAGATCAATAGTCAAGGGACTTGCCAAAGCAAACCTCAATGACAGCAATGTAATAATCACTCTCAGTGTTTGTAATTAATAGTTATCTATACCCGTATGAATATTTAATTGTAAGAAATAAGTCTGTATGGATGGTTCAAATTATCTGTATTACAAGGAAGAGAGTCATGTTTCAGTAGTAAAGAAAATTTTTTAGATTAGTTGTGTAGAAAATTAACTCTAACATTAATATTTTATTATTATGATTTATTAAGGGAAGGCTACTGAAAGATATGCTACCTTTCACAAAATATTCTGCCATTTCTCTGACGTCACTCTATACTGATTCATGTACCAGGATACTACTGGCTGGAAATGTAGGTATGTTGTTACTTGTAAGCAGTCAGCTACAGTTATGGGGTTAAGTAAATATGTGACTTTTACTGAAACAAGAGGAAAACAAGGGGGATGCTCACCTAAGCATGAAAGAAAATATTATTGATAACTTGCTGAATAAATAAAACAATGAATGAATTCCAGAAGAACCTATTTCATTTCCTCCCCCACCCAAGATTTTTTAAAAGATTGATTGATTGATTTATACATAGACAAACTGGGGTGTAGGCCAGAGGTGGGGGGGGTGGTGGTGACAGGATTCACCAGAGACAGAGTGGGATGCAGAAGAGGAAGAAATACTGACACACAATGCTAAAGGAAGCAGCAGACGAGACAAGAGAGGTCTGCTGTGCCACATGAGTTAGCTCCCTGGCTGGGGATCGAACTAAAGCCATAGCATTAACAGCACTGAGACTTAAATTGTAGACCATCTGAGAGGCCCGAACCAATTTCATTTCTAGTTCTTAGAGCAAGACATTGTATTTTCTTACATCTTTACCTTATATGTTGAGAAGAATGTAAAGTTTCATTTTTAATACTTAAAATTGTGCTAACTTGTGTTAATCTTCATTAGAGTATTGGCATAAATAAGAGAAGAAAAACATTATTCTCAATAGGGAATTTTGTTTCACACTTATTGTTATAACTAGCTGACTTTAATTCTTTTATTTCATTCTTTTTAATGTGTCTTTTCCATTTCCTTTCTTCTGTCTCTTTAATTAGTCCTAAATTATCTTTCTTTTCTTCTCTCTTCCACTTTGAAAGATCATGTATATGTGAATGTACATGCATGTGTAAATACAGCTTTTAGTATTATAAGTTTTTAAATTTCTGTTCTTTCCAAATAAACAATTTTGATTAGAAAGATATTGTCTGTAGTTTTCTTTTCAGGTGCTTTAATTAGTTTAGTGTAAACTTATACAATGTTGGCTTATGCAATGAGTTGAAAAGATTCCTTTTTCTTCATCTTTTGGAAGAGATTATAAGAAAAATTGATATTCCATAAATTTGTAGTAGAATTCACCATTAAGTACATTGTGATCAGGTTGTCTCTGTCTTGGAAGATTATTAATTATTGATTCAATTTCTTAAATAATGTAAATCTACTCGTTACTTCTTATGTTAATTTTGAGGACTATGTCTTTCAAGGAAGTTGTCCATTTCATCTAGGTTATTAAACTGTGGACATAAAGTTTATAATATTCCTTTACCACCCTTTTAATACCCACAAGACCCATAATTTTTTATATTAGTAATTTGTGAGAACATGGAATGCTATCACTGCACCAACAGGGAGCATAATATTAGTAACTTGTGCTCTCTCTCTTTTTTCTTAGTCTGCCTAAGAATTTAACAATTTTATTGAGTTTTCAAAGAACCAATTTTTGGTTTCTTTGGTTTTCTCATTATCTCTTATTTTCAGTTCCATTGATTTGTGCTCCAATTTTTATTATTTACTTCTGCTTATTTGGATTCAATTTTCTCTTCTTTTTCTGATTTCCTAAAGTGGGAACAAGATTATTTATTTTATATCTTTCTTCTTTTCTAGCATGTATGTCTAATGTTATAAAACCCCATATACACCAAATTCACTACTTCTCAAATATTTCAATAAGACATATATATATATATATTTTTTCTCATTTAGTTCAGAATGTTAAAAATTTTCCCTTCAGGTTTATTTTCTATTATTTATAAGGTATGTATATTGTTTTATCACTGTGTAGTTTTTAAGATTTTCCAGCTATCTTTTTATTATTGACTTCTAATTTCCATTAAATCATGTCATACATTGAGAACATATATTTTATTATTTCTATTTCTTTAATTTTTTTGTTAAGACTTTATTTATGGCCCAGAATGTGATATCTTGGTAAATATTCCATGGGAGCTTGTGAAAAGTTGTGTATTCTGCTGTTCTTCATAAAATCATCTACAGAGGTCAATTATATTCAGCTGACTTAGAGATACTATTGATTTCAACAATGTCCTTACTAATTTTCTGCTTGTTAGATTGGGGCATTTCTGATAGAAAAATGTTGAATTTTCCAACTACATAAAAAAAGACTCACAGATATTTTCATGTAGTTTTACCAGCTTTTGCCAACATATATTTTGACACTCTGATGTTAGGCATGTACATATTAATCTCTTATAATTGGTTTGTCTAGAATATTACATCTAAAGCAATTATTGATATAGTTGAATTAATATCTACCATGTTCCTTACTGTTTTCTGATTGTTGCCTCTTTTTTGTTTCTTATTTTTGTCTTTCATGCTTTTTTGCTTTTTGTGATTAAACTTTTTACATCATTCCATTGTTTCTCATTCCTAGCCTACCAATATGCTTCTTTTTTTCCTCATTGAAACAATATTGGTTTATGATACAGAAATAGAAAAATAAAGGTTCGCACTTTTTCAGATGTATGTTAGCACACCACACTCACCAACTTGTTTTCTTTGTTCACATATTTTGGTACTTCCTCAGAGTTTGCAGTTACATTTACAACTAATCCATTCCCACTTTAAATGACACAGTATCAATTTACAGGTGGCACACATATTTTATAACAATATATATTAAAACCAGAATACTTTTTTTCAGAAGAATACTTATTTAAAAGTATTCTTAATTTTTTCCTTCAATACCTTGACATTGCTAATATTCATCTCAAGTAATTCCTAAGTTACAATCATCAAATGCATTTTTACTATTATCATTTTGAATAAATTGCTTCATTAGTTTTTACTTTCATGATTCCTTCTCATACAGCCTTCTTTTTTATGTAAATCTGACTTTCTGATCTATAATTTTTACTTCTCTCAAGAACTTTTCGTTAAACATTTTTTTTGACAACAAATTCTCCCAACTTTTTTTTTTGGTGGGGGGGGGGCGTTCTAAGAATGTCTTTATTTCTTCTTCCTTTTCAAAGGATAGCTTCTTGGATACATACGTCCAGGTTGGTGGTTTTTTTCTCCCAATACTTCAAATATTTCACTCTATTCTATTCTTGCTTGCATGGTTTCTGAGAAGACCCCAAATGTAATTCTTATCTTTGCTTTTCCATAAGAAAGGTATTTTCCTCTTCTGGCTTCTTTTAAAACTTTTTCTTTATTTTTGGTTTCCTGCATTTTAATATGATATGCCATGTATAATCATCACTGTTTTAAGTCTAGCTTTTTTAACTATCATTTTGATTGTGGGATGATTGTCTCCGTGACAGTTCGAACTATATTTGACAATGGCTTATCCATTTCTAACTCATCTACCCTGATGTCTACAGGAACTTTGACTTTGAGTGTATAAAGATAATCTCATAAGGAGTTACTAAGCAGAAACACAAGAATTGCTTTCTTATGGGTATCAAATTTCAAATGGGTATCAAATTTCATTTATCACTTCAGGTTTCTTAGATTCTATTTTATTTACCAATATAAATGTTTGAATCAAAATAACTGCAGTGTGGGTAGGATGCAGGCAACAAAGTATCTAATTAGGATCCCAATGTTTAAATTTCATGCAGAAGGACATGTTATTCTTTGCAGTATTAGTTCATTCCTGGAGCCACCTCATGATGAAAAGGTAAGAATTTTTGTTTTAATTTGATTAATGAATTAGTACATATTTTTGAGCATTTCTCTATGCTAGACAACACAAAAGAAGAAACAAAAGACAAAACTCTTCACTCTCAAGTTACATATAATGCTATTGAAATATTAGCTATATGACAAATAACAATAGTTTACTGGTGAAAAGAGAGGAGTAAATGAGCCATCTGGCCACATACTTCTCGTGGATATATAAATATCCCTCATGTATCCTAGAGTCTCTCCAAGTCTCTAAAAGTGCAACAAGGTGACAAAATCTTAGCATAAGCCAAGTTCCCTTTAGTAATTTACTCTAAAATCTAGAGATTAGCTAATCTAAGAATGTTTAGTTTTGCCTTATAGGTAGTAACACATGAATACATAAATAAGGATTGTACTACTCATAGAACATCTTATAATGGTTATAAATGAAAACAATTTTTCATTTGATCAATGTAGTTTACTTTTTGTTTCAAGATTCCCTTATTTTTTAAAATAAAGACAGGTACTTAGTTTTATCATTATTATTCCTAATTTGCAGGGTAAAATCAAAGTGTGGCTTACCTAGAATCACACAGATTGCTAATGAAATCAGGGCTAGGTCCAGGGTTCTTGTATTCTAACCCAATGTTCTTCCTATAAATAACACAGTTATCACAGAGAAAAAAATAATAAGATTCAACTTATTAATCACAGTGCTTCATTTATCAACCATAAATGGCTTATAATTAAAGCATGCTGTGAGTTGAACAAAAGAAGTTACACACTTGAATTTTGTATAAGTAGATTATTAATTTTATCCTACTCGTGATAAATATTACTATTACTAATTTTACCATATAAAAATTATTCAAAATATACATATTTTCCGATGGAGTCTTTACAGTTAATTCCTTTCAAATTCAGAGAATATCTTTAAAACAAATTTATGTATCAATATTAACTTTGAAGTAGAAAATGATGGAATTGATTTTTAAAATATTTTATCAACTTGAGAGACTATCTTAATAACTTATCTAAATTCTTCCATATTCAATCTCATTTCAGCCTTTATTTACACAATGTGATTTTCCAATTTGTACATGGTTGCAACTTATAAATGTACTAGAGGATCTGCTTATAAGACACTTCATTATTATTCATTTATTTGTTTATTGCATAGAAGAACTGGGGTACAGGCCAGAAATGTAGGGGGTGAAAGGATTCACCAGAGACAGAGTGGGGTGTAGAATAGATTTACTGAAATACACTGCTAAGGGGAGCAGCAGGTAAGAGATTTGCTGCACCATATGTGTGTGTGCTCCCTAATCAGGATCAAACTCAGACCATAATGGTGATGACACTAAGACTTAACCCCTAGGCCACCAGGGAGATCCCAAACATTTCATTATTACCTAGAATAAGATACACTGTCTATTAAAACAAGTTCAGTTATAGATGACAGTTATAATGTGAATATATCAGTTTAATATGATTAATCTTTTTAAGTGATACTCCATGGAATGTAGCTATTCTAAAAAATAAGATAGTCCACAGAAAGAAAAATCAGGCTTATGCATATATATATACACATACACACAATATATATACATAATATATGCATCCATAACACATATAAATTATGTACATATATGAGACTACAGAAAAAAAAATGTCTTCAATCAGATGGCCTAACCTTTGTAAAAGTCTAAATGAACAGGAGGCTCAGAGGAATACTATGAGCTGCCAGAATTCCAGCCATACATATATGAGTAGATAACTGACCCAGGACGACATAAGGCCATACTCCGGGCTCATCAACAATAAAGAGGAGCACACTTGTATGACTCTGAAGGGGGCCTCTCCAGTAGACAACTCTAATTCACACAAATTAAAATGTTTTTTGAGGCCCATTTAGGGACTTTAAACTTAGGGATAAGTCACAGAGAGGAAGAATGGAAATCATGCCTCATGATGAGAATGAGCCAATTCCTCTTGTTAATTCCTTTTAGAATATACTCACTCCACCCTACTCCCCACAAAGAAAATAAAGAAGAAAGTAGCATTTCATTCTGGATAACATTTGAAAAATAGATACAGTCTTTTTGTCAATTTCCCCTTCGATCTTTCTATTTCCTTTGGCTCCTGACGCTGTTCATTCTGTTTCCCAGTAATCCTTCCCCAGAACTTTTGTCTCCTCTTTTATCCTCAACTAAAACAATTGCTTCCTCAGTTAAACACTGAATCTCTAAAGACATAATGTGATTCCTCTCCTAGGGATATGTGTAGATTAACAAATACCTGAAAATGAAATTTTGGGTACCTCCAAAAGCAAGAGAAGAGCTAATTGGGGTTGGGACTTTTTCATCTTACAGAGATGTTCCCATTCACTCATAAACTTGAGTTTTTGATGATTAAAGTTTTTGCTTAAGGTTGACTTTTGATCAGCACATACCAAAGGGTATGCTTCATTGTTGCTATCTAGAAATTCAAGCAGCTGCTTTCCTGGCGTGCTCATTCTTTAGAAGTTATTCAAGTAATCTATGTAGAAGACAAACAGGTGGTGCTTACTGCCTCCATCGATGGCTCTGCAAGGTATGAACCTTTGTATTGGAAATTCAGGGCTTAAAGTATGGCAGATAAAGGATTTTAAACAAAAGTTTAAATGTGTACCCCAATGCAATCTTGAAAATGGTCACCAAATTAGAATTCTTTTTAATACTCCAGGAAATGAGATGCCATGCTTATCTGTTAGAAGGTATAAGTAATACTTTCACTAAAAGAATTGTAAAATACTTTCACTAAAATACTTTCACTAAAAGAAAGTGTAAGTTTATTTCAAAGAAATGAACAAGGTGGTCACTCAGAAATAGGTCAAAGTTCTGAGAAGGCCACACAATGAGATATGGAATCAGAACTTTTAAAAATTATAAAAATAAACAACTCATCCTGGGGAAAAAGAAGGTGAACTGATTGCTTCATTGAGTATGAGATTGATCTTGCAAAGGCCATTTGTTTTTTATTGCTTAGGTAATGCTAAATATGCACACAAAGAATACTAAACATGCATACTTATACTGCCAGAAAAGGATGTCACGGCATTTCTTGAGACAAATTACTACACATTACAGTGTCTTCAATTAATGGTAATGAATTATCCTCTTATGAGAATAAAATTATGTAAGATCAAGAGCACTAGAGCGATTTCAAAGGTTTTTAGAGAGCTTAAAAATGTTAAATGAAGACAAAAAAGGAAAGAATATTTTATATTATATAGGAGACTATGTACAAAATTCAAGAGATTTTTGTTAGGCTTATGAGCTTGCAGTTGGTAAACTAGGGACAAGGCCCTGAAGAGTCTAGGAAGCATTGTTAAGCATTTGATCTTCACCTTGAAATAAACAGTCACCCAATAATTTTAAGTGGGAGAACTAACATAATCTTCATTTATTTTAAAATAAAAACACTATGTATGAGAAATGGATTTCAGAGCAGCAAAAGTGGGAACAAATAGAACAATAAAAATCTGTGGCGACTATAGTGTCTTGGACTAGTGGAGAGATTACAGTGCTAGAAATGAATATTTTGCATTGGCGAACAACTGGGAGCTAAAACCCAGAAAACGAGTTTTAGTTTAAAGAAAGTAAGAGATAGATTTCAGCATTGACTGTTGGTATGTACAACTAGGTGAATGTTGCTATTATTCATTAAAAAAGTAGGTATGAAAAAAGGAAAATATTATCATGATGGAGGACAAAGAAACTATAAATGTTAAGTTCACAGTGAATCCACGGGGATAAAGTCCTATGTCGGGGCAATTAGAGCTGCTTTCTCAGTCAGAAAGGAAATGTGTTGTTTTATTTGTAGGAACACATTTGGAAATTATAATTGTTTTCAAAATTCTGTTCTTTGGATGTCTGTTCCAGCTTATTTTCATTTACCTGTCAGCACAAAGCTAACTGGAAATTGTGAAAGCATGCATATATATCACATTTATACATGCCTCTGGTATAACGAATATTCCCTGACATGAAGAACTCACTTTTATGAGTCCTCCACGTGAAGATCTCCCTAGAATTAGTTTTATAAACCTACCTCTATTAATACATATCTCATTATACAGTTCTCTTCATAACTAATATTTGTCCTTTTCCTAGTACCAGCTGCTGCTTTCTAAAGGAGCAGGACAATTTCAGCTCTCCAAATCTCGTTTGTCAAAAAGATTATGATTTTATAATACAAGAATAATGAAGGCTTAACTCTGAGACACAGGTTAGAAGTGACTAAGGTTCCAAATCTGAGACCCAGTAGATCAGGGCAAGAGATATGATCAGTAATCAAGGAGAGTTCTACGTGGGGCACAGAATGCCACAAAACACGGAAACCAATAGTTACTTCAGTCTTTGTCTAAAGCAGAAGGAATTTACAGTCAGAGTCACCCTCTAGGTGTGGCCCATTTCACTTTGGCAAAGGCTCTGGCAAGGCCATGACAAAAAAATGTTAATTTATTAGGAGACTGTCAGATGTGTGGAGTACTGACTGGATACTTCTGCTCTGCCTTCTCTCCAGCATCAACCTCTTTGATCTGGAATACCGCTCCTACTTTGTGGAATCTATTCTAGTTCATTAAGCTTGTTTCTGGGTTATTGTAATAGGCACACGATGATTCTTTCCATCATTTGTTAATGCTGGAGTTAAAAATCAAGACATAAAAAGAAGCTCTTCCAAATACTATTTCACCTTTCCACAAAACACAGCAAATGATTGTATTATTTTAAACCACATGGGATATTTAGAGAGACCTCTTGGAATGAATTATTGGTATAAAAATGCATGCAAATAAAGAGGCACTTCTTTTGCCATCTTATTTCAGAACTTTGTTGAGAAAACTAATATGGTGTTCCCACATTAATAGGAATTGTGGATAGTGGTTGAGAAGATGTTGGTAATAGTAAAAGCATCAGTGGGTATTTCCTCCCTCAATTTCTCTTGATGTGGAGACAGAGATTTGGCAGCTGATGTATAATCTAATATTTTAAAGCTCAGTTCAACTAACATTGTCAGGCTGCATGAGTTTTATTTAGCTGAAAGGGTATTTTTACATTGGGGAGAATCTGTTTCCTATTTTCTGACTTTAATTACTGGGTATCATTATATGTGTCTGTGTGTATAGTCAAACTGACATTTTCCAAAATTGTTATAGATTAGAATTCTAACTGATAAAAAGGTTTGTTATGACAGCTCAACATATTTAATAGGGAGAGTACCAGACTTAAGTTTAAAATTCCTCAGTCAAAATTCGTATCAATAATAAATTGAAAAGAATAATTTCCACTGAATTGCAGTTATTTTTTCCTTGCTACCTTTGTCTTTCCTCAGAGTCTGGCATGCACTCAATGGTCATTACTGTGGATATTTTGGACAGCGAAGAATGTTTGACCTATCACAGACAAGTGATTTAATTTTGCCTTGTGATGTTAAAGAATATTCCATAGAAATAAAGGAAGAAAACAAGTTCACAGAAAAGAAACAGAAATACGAATATCCTCTGATATTTGACAGGAAAAGGTAAGACCATGGGTTTCCTTTAAATGGGTAAATGAAAATTAAACTATTGTGTCACTAGGCCAGACATGGAAAATTCAAAGGTTAAAAAATGCAAAAGTTTTCAGTAATGTTGCAAACCAGTGGAGAGAAAGAATGTAAGCTGAAAGCTAAAGTTTCGTATAATAGCACTGGTAGTAACATCTAACTCACAAGCTTAATAAAAAAAAAAAAAGAACTATGTAGAACTATTAGTCTTTTGAGGTTTGGAGTCTAGGGAGCACATCAGAAAGATACTTGGCAAGAGCTAAACTGAGAGAAGTCTGCAGGGTTCACAGCACAGTGAGGCTTTTTTTTTTTTTAATGAGCCAACATAGGGGTTTTAACTTTATAAAACTCACTGTGACAGAATGCATACTATAGTAAAAGCAGGTATGCAGAAAAAAGATAATTTATTTTAGGGTAGGTTTAAGCCTGAGATGCTTGTAGGATATCCAAGTGGATGTATTTACTGAAAACTAATTAGATCTGTGTGGATTTCCCAAAAGAGGTCAGAATTAAAGGTAAATATTTTGGAATCACCAGAAAAGTAGTAATTTTCATTGTGGGTAAGGCATTCAGATCCATTCAGATCACTGTGGATAAGTGAGAAAAACAGAAAACTAAGAAAGAAATCAAATTATAACCTCTAAAGAGAAGGCCAACAAAGAGGAACCAATGAAAAGCAGTGGGAAGGAATAGTCAAGATGTTGAAAGGAAAATCAATAACAAATATTATGATGGAAATCAAAGAGAGTTGAAAGAAAAATGGAAGAGGATATATTTGTAGAACCTGGTGGTGTGAGCACACAGGGCAACAAAAAGTAAACTTTGAATATGGCATGTTTGTTGAAAACTGAAAGATCACTAATAACTCTTAAAAAGTAATTCTAGTGCAGTAATGAATGAAAATTACATCAGCAACAATTGGTGAATAATTATGAGGTAGTTAAAGACAATAGTATAGAATAGAAGGAAGCCAAAAACTCTTTAAGAAGAGTTTTTTTGTTTGTTTGTTTGGGGGGGGTGGTTTGTGGGTTTGCTTATCTGAGTGGGGACTTGAGCATCAAAATGTTTATGGAAGGAGGATAGTTCCTCAACAGAGAATAAAAAATTGGTGAAACGCTGTTTGTTTTTTTTTAATTATTAAATTCTAATTTTATGTAACAGAATATTATGTGTATAACTTTTTAAAAGGTGATAATTTAATTTGAAAAATTTCAGTCATGTTCAATCAAAATAAAACTTAATATAAATACACAAATATGCATTGTAAGGAGTTATTAATGTGGTTTAATCCTGAAAAATGTTTCACCTTGAATAAACTTGAAAAGTTACTTTGTGCTTTGCACTGTTTTGTTTTGACCATGGCCCTTATTTTGACTGTGATCAGATCTTTGTGGTGACGGAAGAGGTTGGTGTACATCTAAGCTCTCAACATCAGCTTTGGTCAGTGATTGATGGTGCATCCTAAATGTCTCTCCTTGCTAGATGACTGCTGACATCCAGGATAAGCAGAAGCAGGAGTACTGACTAGATGAGTCTAAAGTGGGAAGAATAAAAGAAAGTTGTCTAAGATAAAATCCTTAAGTAAATCATAAGTGTTAGTCAAATCTAGGGATACCTGACACCATCATTTAGTTCAAAGAAACTGAAATTAAGAGAAGTTACACAGAGCTTGCATCACAATAGACCAATTTGAGAACAATCAACAAAGGTTCCAGGCATCTTTCATAATCCATTGATGTTTCAAGACTTGCCTTGGCTGACCAGTAAGAAAAAAACTGGAGATGTTTAGCTTAAATGTAATATTCATCAAGATACGACAAAGTTCTTCAAAAAAAATCTTTATATCCCAGTTCTTAGCTAATTGTGTCTTGTCTGTAACTAACCGGGCCTTCTTCCATAGAAATACAATTAGGACATACAATTTATTACCTTTTAAAAATATTATTAATGCTTAGTTATGACTTAAATTATATGTCTAAGTGAGTTTTTCTATAATGTAAGCTGCCTATTGTCAGGTAAAAATTAAGTATTTTTTTTGTACCAGAGGTTTATGTATCTCTACTATACAGTTTCTTTTTTCCTAATGACTATGAATGAATTTAATTCCATTAAATATTTAGACTTAGTAAAAATATTTGTGCTTTCTCTGGAAGGAAACTTCGGAACCCAAGTAGAATAATAATTAAGTACAGAGGTAGCATTATTAGCACTGATGTCATGGGATTCAGAGAATCTTGAACTTAGAGAAAGAATGTTATAATGGATACTTTGGCACTCATTTGGTAGGCAGAGATAAAAAATGTGCATATATGATTAACAGTTTTTTCCTGTGTCTTTATATGCAGATGGAATAAAATGAGTTCCATGTCTTTGCTTTTCAAACGTACACCTGCCAAGCCCTTTGAAGTGGAACATGATTTTAAGTTTTTCAAGTCTCTTTCTTCTCCAAAGGTAGTTTTAAAAACATAACAAAACAAACAAAAAAACCACACTTTGCTTTTGTTTAGATATGTCCAATGAAGTCGTTTCTATTTCTACAAAAATGGGAGCTGAAACAATTCAAAGGAATTGTATTATAGTTCTATAGATTGAGTCTAATCTGGACCTCACTGGGCAAAAATTAAGGTGTTGTCAGAACTGTGCTCCCTTCTAGAGGTTCTAAGGAAGAATCTCATTCCTTAGTTTGTGGTGTTCTTCATCTTTAAAGGCAGAAATTTTGCTTCACTCTGACCATTTTGTGGTTTTATGACTCTCTGTTTTTAAGAATATGTCTACACTTTCAAGAAAACCTGTGAGTATACTGGGCCACCTATATGATCCATCTTAAGGTTCTTAAACTTAATGACACCTCAATGTCCCTTTGCTAAGTGAGGCAATTTGTTCACAGGTCAGGTGTAGAGGAATAGGGAATGACCATGATTCTGCCTGTCACAGACAGACATGCTTTTCTTCAGTGCAGAATTAGGAATGAAAAATATACTGTTAATCTTGCTACTAATCAATTTCTAATATTTTAATGAATGAGTAAAGCATATGTCTTTAGGCTAAGGTCCTGCATTAATTAATTAAAATTTAGTTCTTCCAGATCTAAAAAATAAGCACAGTTTTCTAAACTGATATCCCACAGCTAATGGGCCAATGGATTCCATTGGTGGTGGGTGGGTGTGATATGGTAATATCCATCCAAAGGCATGTGACCTTTATCTCTGAATCATATACGATGTTGTAAACAACTGTTGCCACAATAAAAAATAAATAATATGACCTCCCATTACTAACATATAGTTTTCTCCATGCTCTAAAAATCAGAATTGTTGCTTCCTGGAGCATTCCTCTCAGTTTTTATTTTATTTTTTATAAAGATTTATTTTTTATTTATGTGAAAAACAAAGGGGGGTAAGGGAGGGGATTCACCAGAGGCAGAGTAGGGAGCAGAACAGGCAGATTTACTGAAATACACTGCTGAAGGGAGCAGTGGGTGAGACAAGCGTTGTCTTCTGCTGTACCTTTTGGGTCACGTGGCTGAGGATTGCTTGATAGCACTGAGACTTTGACCCTTGTGTCACCAAAAAGGTCCCTCTCAGTTTTAAAAAATTACCTGAGATATCATTATTATATCCATCCTATCCTTTCTCTACTTATAAAAGTTTGCCCCAACTTATTTGTACAAAAAAATAGATATATTAAAAACACCAAAAGTCTGGAAATAAATACACATACATATCAGTACCTACAATGGGAAAAAGAGTTTCTTTAAAAACTAACACTGGGGGAAATTTAAAGCCACACATAAAAGAATGATGCTGGAGTTAATCATCCAAATGGATTAAAGATTTAGATAAAAGAGCTTTAACAATAAAAAAATGCCAGCTTTTAAGAAAAAAGTGGTAATGTGTTCAATGATATCAATAATTAAGTTGGTTTTTGGAGATTTGATCCCTGTACAAGGCAAATAAAGTAAAAAATAAATAATTGATATTACCTCAATTTAACATGCTCTCTTCTCTCTTTATATATATGTGTATAAGTGCATGGGAGAAAATATTCACATAAAAGATAATTGATCAGGGGCTAATATCCAAAATATATAAAAACCTTACACAATTCAGCAGTAGCTAATTCATTTATAGACAACAGATTTGAATAGACAATGCATCAATTAAGATATTCACAAGGATATGGATATATGAAAAAAAGCTTATCATTGCTTCCAATAAAAGATACATTGGTTAAACCTCCAATGAAACACTATCTTAACACCCACATGCTACATATTAAAAAGACCCCCAACAAATGCTGGAAATGATGTAGAGAAAGAGAAACCCTATTCCATAGTTGGTAGGAATATAAATTATCCAGCATGAAAAACAATCTGGATTTAACTTTAAATACTGAAGAAACAAACACTGTACAAAAATGAACAATGATATAAAAATGTAAAAATAGTTTAATAAAAACTAAGAATAGTAATACTCTATGACACAGAAGTCCTGCTCATGAGTATTTATCCAAAGATCATGAAACTAACAACACAAAATTTTATATTCTCTATGTTTAATATGTAAGCTTTTTACAATAGCTAAGAAATGGCAATTATCTAAACGCCCATCAAGTAGTCAAGAAGATAAGATATAGCCACACTATAGAATTCTGTGTCCATAAGGAAAAATGAATGTTGTCATTTACAGAAAAATGGAGAGAACCTGAGGGAATTGGTATAGTAAAGTGAGTCAGAATGATAAAACAAATACTGAACATTTACATAATGGACTATTTTACAAAGTAAGATACCTGCAAAATCTAGCTGACACTAATAAATGCAGAGAGAAAGGGAAATAAGGAAAAAACTAAGCTAAAATGAAGAAAAAAATATATATGTATGCTTGTATAGTAGAACAAAGATTAGAAGGACTTGGTAGTTTACCCTACCTTTAGTAGCTACCTTTGTAACAATCACAGGATTAATAACCAGAACAAGAAAAAAGCTCCGTAAAGTCAATAAGAAAAAAAAAAAATTATGGCCTAACCTAAAAAATGGTCAAATACTTATACTTCACAAAAAATGACAATAAATATGTAAAAAGATGCTCAACTTTATTAATGATGGAAATTCACATCAATTATGAGATACCATTTTGCAGGAAATAGCAAATTTTGCACCTACCAAATTGGCAAATATCAGAAGGCCTAATAGCATCACGTGTCAGTGTGCATTTGGCATCATCAGGATGCTAAGTACTGGTACAAGTAGTATAACCTGGCAGAATCACTTTGGCAAACAGTGTGACATTTTCCAGTTAAGTTGAAAATGGACATAATAAATAAATATATACCTTGGATAAGCCTTAACCTTTAAAACTTAAACTTAGAGAGGTAGGTAGGTACAAAAATGCTCAAAACAGTATTGCTTGTAGTAGTAAACACCTGAAAGCAGCTTAAGTGCTCATAAACTATATAATTGCTAAATGCATTATGGTTTGCTTATAAACTGGTATATTAGAGAGCAGTTAAAACAAATAAACTGGAATTACACATGAATGATTGCTTTGAGATTTACATAGAAATGAATACGTAATGATTTCATTTATATGAAAGTCAAGAAGAGCAAAGTTTGTTTTTTGTTTTTTTTTTTTAAAGATTTTTTTTTTATTTTTTTTATTGATATAAGAACTGGGGTACAGGCCAGAAGTGCAAGGATCCACGAGACAGAGTGGGGAACAGAACAGGCAGACCGACCGAAACACACTGCTGAGGGGAGCATCGGGCAAGGCAGGAGAGGTCTGCCTCACCATGTGGGTCACCTCTCTGGCCGGCGGCAGGGATCGAACTCGTGCTGCAGTGGCTGTGGTTCGCCTCATAGTGCGTTGCTTAACCCACTGCGCCACCACGGGAGGGCCCAAGAAGAGCAAAGTTAAATATTGTTTTGTCAGAAAAGGGGATATAAGGTAAAGCTACATAAATACATCAAGACAATTAAGGGCACAGACTTGAGAATAGTCATTATGTGTGAGGGAACGACATACCCTGTGCCTCAAAGCTGGCGGTGCTGTTCCACTTTGTGAAACAGACAGAGCAGGGCAATACCATAGGTATTCAGTGTCATAATTCTGTTATAGTATCAGCTTCGTTTAATATTAATAGTATGTTAATAATTAATATCAATAGTAATAGTTAATACTTTTCCAAATGAAAGAATTTTCATAAACCCTATGTTCTATATAAATAGCTTATCCCAGAAGATAGACTGACAGGAGAGGACCTGGAGAGAATGTGGAGTATGACTCAAGTTTAATCTACAATAATTTTCCTTTATCTCTTTCTTCTGAAAGTCCCTGAATTTTTGTGAGGACTAAATGAGAAAATCAATAGTCGGTACATTGTAGGTAATCAACAGATGTTCTACTTTCCTTCAAAGCCCCAATCTCTCCCTGCTTTGCTTCTCATAATATGTCCACTTACTATGTTCTGTGTTGAATCAGAATAACTTATATTATTTCCCATATTTACCACTAAGTTATAAGTATTTTTTCCTCAGCAAAGATGTATGCATGGCATGTCACAGATACCCAAGTATATTGATTAGGATTAAAATAGCACAATCTAGAAATAAAAATTGGTATTCACTTTTAATATTCTCTTCAATTTGAAGAGAATTTTTTAGCTGTCTTACCTCAAACATTAAATAAAATTGGTGAGCTCTTCAAAACTTTTCAGAGCTCTTGAAACAATTGAATATTTCAGATATAAGACTTGCCCTCTTACCACAACTTTATCTTTTCAGTCGTTTGGTAAAATAACAAAGTTATGCTAATGTTGAGTGCACTATCTTTTCCTTGGGGATCTCTGATTTTTTACCAGCAAACTTGTTTTATTCATTCATTTTCAATTGTGTAATATTTATTCACTTCTGGTAATTTCTTTTGACATTGTTATCAATAACACTGCAGTAATACTTACATCTGAGTATACACTTACCATACAAGTTATCTCCTCTGATCCTCCTAAAGCATTGACAAGAAAAGAACTTGCCTAAAATCATATAGCTAATAATCGCCTGTGGCAGGATTTGAACCCATGTACTTTGCCATTAACAGCGTGTCCTTTAATTTATTAAGTTTCCCCCTGCTTTGCAGATTCGAAGACATGCCTTGGAAGGTTTCCTGACTGAAAACAGAGAAGCAGGAATTGTCTTTGGTTCTCTGCCTATATATAGGGTGAGTTGGGGAAAGCTAGGACTAGAAGGATTATAGAACAGCAAGGAATCTGTTACCTCATTCCTGACACTAGACTCTCAAACAAGTTAGAGAAAATCAAATTAACCAAGCAAAATGATACTTCCGTAAACATATTGTGTCTTTTTTTCCCAGAAGTCTTCAGTTCTGTTATTCAACCCTGATAACTTGATTCTGCCACTGAACAACACTACATGAAACTACTTTGAACTTTACTCTGATTCTTCATAATGTATAAGATAAAATCAAATGATGTTAGCTTGGCATATAAAGTCTTCAATGATTTGGCCTGTACCTGAACCAAATTCTTTTATTCATTCATTCATTCATTCATTCATTCATTTTTATTAAATTTATTTAATTGTATTTGACAACATTTGTAGTCCCCAGGGAGTTCCCACCACCATTTCACCCATGCACTATCACCTCAGACCCTTGTGCCCTTATGCCCTCCTCCCCGTCTTTGCCCTCCTCTCCCTCTGCCCCCCTCATGTTCCCTTTGGTCTATCTTTAACCTTTTAATCTTGTTGAGTTTGTTTGGTTTTGGTTGTAATTGCCCATTTCCTTAAGCTTTCTCTTGTTTTTTTTGTTTTCTTCTTTTTTTTATTTTTTGTTCTAGTTGTTGTTCTTTCACATTCCTCCTAAAATTAAAGCCATCCAATATTTTTCTCTTGCCTTCTCACTTGTTTCACTGAGTATAATTCCTTCTAGCTCCATCCATGTTTCTATAAATGGCCCTAGCTTATCATTT
The DNA here is from genome assembly GCA_019455555.1 of Galemys pyrenaicus. NCBI lineage: Eukaryota > Metazoa > Chordata > Mammalia > Eulipotyphla > Talpidae > Galemys > Galemys pyrenaicus. Next base: position 473,348 of record JAGFMF010011770.1, read on the forward strand.
TTGATTGCCGAATAGTATTCCATTGTGTATATGTACCACATCTTCTTGTTCCAGTCATCTACTTTTGGGCATTTGGGTTGTTTCCAGGTCTTACCAATTATAAATAGTGCTACAATAAACATGGGAGTACAGGTGCTCTTTTGGATTGGTGTTTTTGTGTCCTTTGGGGAGATCCCTAGGAGTGTGATACTTCAAATCTTCACTTCAGATAACCTCTCCTAAATAACCAATTAATAAACCAAGATTAATAAACCAAAGGCCAAATATTTTCAAGTTAATGTTATTATTTCTTAAAATCTCTGCCTATGAACATCTTCATTGTAGTAGATATCAAACACTTAGCATACAGACTATGCTAAGGGTGATATATGGAGGATTAATAATGGACAGAAAGGGTGGTATTGCTAATGCGGTTGGTCTTTCTCACTCCCTACCTCCCATCTCTGAATTCATACAATTGAAGTGATCATTTTAAGTTTGCCTTATTAGCTTTATTTATGACTTTAGGTACCAAGCCCCCCTAGTCTAAGATACCTTCCACTAATTGGTTCAGAAACACAAAAGGACTCTTCTGATGGCCTACAAACAAAGAAGAAGGGAGGCCATGTTCAACATGAAAAGGTAAGTTAGTTCTTAGAACTACATAGTATATTCCATTTCTGTTTGGATTTATAATTTTTTGTTCCCAAAAACATACTGGCCTCAACATTATGTCAGTGCTGAATCTTTTAATGAATAATCCAGGATGCAGGCTTTTTAGTTCAGAGATGAAAATCATGAATTTGTTGGACAAAAAAATGTTAAATGGGATATCTGAGACTAAACAAATAAAACTTTCCAGAGTTAATTTAAAAATTCAGGTTAGCCTTTAAAACGAGGTAATATTACACATATCGGAGGTGGTATGGTCATCTTTTTAAAAATTTTTACTTTTAATATGTTTTTGTATTTATTTTCTTGCATCGTTGTTAATTTTTAGACAGAAATTTGATTTCTTTACTCAGCTATAGGCCCCACAATTCTCCCATCATCCATGACCCATCATCATAGTTCCTTATGCTCTTTTCTCCTGTTTTGAATCCTCTCCTATACCTTTCTCTGCTATATGCCTCATATCTGTTGTCACCTTGCAAGTTTTGTTTCTTAACCTGACCCTTTGTTTGGTTTCTCTATAGTCCACATATAAGTAAACTCATCTGATATTTATCTTTTTCTTTCTGACTTATTTTGCTGAGCATTATCCCTTCCAGCTCCATCCATGTTGCCATAGTGGCATGAGTTTATTATTCTGGATTGCTGAGTAGTATTCCATTGTATATATATATACAACATCTTCTTGATTCAATCATCCGTTTTGGGACATTTAGGTGGTTTCCATACCTTAGCTATTGTAAATAGTGCTATAGTAAACAGAGTGCAGGTTTCCTTTTGGATTAGTGTTTCTGTGTCCTTTGGAGGAGTGGAATCGCTGGATCATATGGTAGGTCATTTTAAGTATTTTGATGGTCCTCCACACAGCTTTTCAAATAGACCCTCCTTTTCTGATAGCTTCCATTCTGCAGCCATATTTCTAGGGTTAATTTAGTTTTGTCTGTGCCTCCATTTTATTTTTTCATATTTCACATATGAATGAAATCATTCAGTATTTCTCATCTCAGAAATTTGACTTACTTCACCTAGCATAATTGTCTCCTATCCTATTTCCATTCATATTATCGGGAATGGCAATGTTCAATGTCTTTTTTTTTTAATTGGGTAGTATTACATTGTGTATACATTTACCAAAATGTCTTAATACATTCCTATGTTGTTGGGTATTTATATACCCATATTTTGGCTATTGTAAATGGTGGTTCACTGAACATAGGAGTGCATATATTCCTTTGAATCTGGATTTTTCTATCACTAAAATAGACATGTAAAATTGAAATTGCTGAATTGATTCTTAACAAATTAATCTCCACATTCTTTTACAAAGGGGCTAAAGCAGTCTCCTTTTCCACCAACACTGTAAAAGAGTGCCTTTTTCTCAACACCCTTGCTAACAAATCCTTTCTGGTATTTTTGATATAGGTAAATCTCATGGAAGTGAATTGTTATCTTATCATAGTTTTGATTTGCATTTCCTTGATAATAAGTGATGATGCCAGACTTCAAACTATACTATGAAGCTTTAGCAATCAAAAGTGTATGGCATTGGAATCAAAACTGACACACAGAATGATGGAATAGAATTAAGAGTGCAGCAATAAATATTGAGAGTCAATTTATGACATTGAGAGTCTATTTATGACAAAGGAATTAAGAGTATATAATGAAGAATGGAAAATTTCTTAAACAATGGTGTTTGAAAACAGAATAGCTACATTTAAAAGAATGAAACAATACCACTACATCACACAATACTTAAAATTTAGCCCAAAATGGATTGAAGACTTGATATAAGACTTGAAACCATAAATAAATAGAAGAAAACATAGGCAAATTACTTCTTAACATTGACTTCAGTGATGTCCTCAAAGACTTAACGCAAACATTGAGAAACAAAAGCAAAAGTCAACATGAGTACCTTATAATAAAAATTATTTTAATTATTTTATCTTTATTGATGCGATCCACTAGGATGTAAAATCTATGAAGGCAGGAACTTTGATTTATTCACTGGAGAAATTCCAGTGTTTAGAACAGATAGCCATATAAAAGGGAAGAAGAGACAAAACTAGCTAAAATACTATTTTGGCAAAAAAATAAGCATATAAGGTAAAACTATGTAATAAAACAAGGGGATAAAGAACAGAAAATTGAGGATAGACATCATGTCTGACGTCAGATGGAAAGAACTGAACCCAGGTAATGTCATACCAAGAACCTCAAAACTGAGGTTGATGTAAAGCTCACTTTGTAAAACAGAACAGGGAAGTCCATTGATGGTCATTGTAATTATTCTTTCACAGTAAAAGCTTCCTTTAATATATTAATAGTAATATAAATAGTTGACATTGATAGTAGTATTTAATATTTTCTTGATAAAACAATTTTCATAAACCCCACATTTCTGTACAAATAGCTGCTCCTTGAAGGCAGGCTGACAGTCAGGAAAGGCCCTGAATAGGATTAAACTTAAGTTTAATCTAATATAAGTTACTTTTTATCTTTCCCCTGAAAAATCCCTGAAAGTATTGGGAGAACTAAATGAGAAAACATGCATCAAGTACTTCTTAGATACTCAAGAAATGTTCATTCTACTTTCACCAAAGTCCCCAGCCTCTCCCTGAAATAATGAATCAGTGAGCAGAGAAAGAAATAGGAGATAGTAGAGAAGTTGGTGGCAGAGAAGGAGGGAGACAAGATGAGTGCAATGTGGGGAGTTGCCTAGTTGATTAGCACATTGATCTAGGGAACTAATCACCATGTGTCAGAGAGAAAGAAGGGCAGTCATGTGACCTATGAGTGTGCAAGCCTAATTTTGACCGTGGTGTTCCCTCTGTCATTTCTCTATTTTATAGCTCTCTGCGTCTTCTCTGACCTTTTCCTTCTTCCTCTTATGTCCATAAAAGACCATCAAATCAAATCAATGTGCGCAATAAATATTGAATGAATATTATTGACAAAATTAGAACTAAGACTTCTGCTTTTCTATCATACCCTGCTGGGGTTCCACTTCCTGTTTTAAACACATTTTTAGGTGCAGAGAGGAAAGCAGTTAAGTAAATTACTATACTCTTTCTGAGAGGATTAAAATCACTACAAAACTTAGTGGTGCAACTTGACTAAAAATTATGTTTATCACATAATGAGAGCTACTAACAGTTACTAACATAGTGAAATATGTTCTTTATTTCAAAGGCACAACGGAAGAAAAATCTTAAGAAGAATTTAGTCCCACAAATAAACCTGGCTTCTTCCTTCTTCCCAAACATACCAAAGTGAAAAAAGAAAAGTCAAAAGTGGCTACAGTGATGTGATCTGCACATACAATAGCAAAGTCTATGATATTTCAGTCTTCATTTCAGAATAAAAATAAGGGTCTGCTGGTCACTGTAACCTTCACTCTATGATTTGCATGTGTCTGCTATTGAGGCCCTCTATTATATTGTTTAATTTATTTATAGTATTTTTGATCCATTAATTCTAATTGTAACAATCTGATTATTTGCACTCTTTTGTCTTCCTGTTTCACATTATCCATGGTTTTCCTTAATTCAGCAACTATTGTTAGTTCTGAGAAGAACTAAACATTACTTAGAAATTACTTCCTGACACTGCCCTGGTGGTGCAAGGGGTTAAGCACCACACTGTCGGACTTCCACAGCCACTGCAGCGTGAGTTTGTTCCCCAGCCAGGGAGGGGACCCACATGGTGCAGCAGACCTCTCCTGCCTCACCCACTGCTCCCTCAGCAGTGTATTTCAGTCAGTCTGCCTGTTCTGCTACTTGCTCTGTGTCTGGTGAATCCTCTCACAAACACACACACACACACATACACACACACCATACCTCTGGCCTATACCTATACCCCAGCTTTTGTATGTATAAATAAATAAAATCTTTTTTAAAAAAGAAAAAAATATGTAAGTCCAAAATTCAAACATTCTGATTCAGATAGTATACTGTCCAGCATAGCTTAGTATTTCTGAGTCAATGTCATGTTCATCGGCATTCAGAGGGATGAGTTTTCTTTTAATGGGATCAAAAACCAGCTGAAAAAGGAAGGCATCACTGACCTGAATAATGTCAAAAATAAGAATACATTGATGTATTCTTCTGTTACTATCATATTCATTTTGATAAAATGTCCAGTTTTCTTAATAACCTAATAATGGATGTGAAAATACATATGAGTTACTGCAATAAAAAATAAAGACTGTATTATCCCTAAGATGAATCAGTTTATATTAGAAGAAAATGAGAACAGAGAGAAAACGCAATTGATTTTACCTACATTAAAGAACTGAATCAGGGCCTCCCTGGTGGTATAGGGGTTAAGTCTCAGTGCTATCACACTATCACTGCTGTGGCCTGAGTTCAATCCCCAGCCAGAGAGCTAACCCACATATGATGCAGCAGACCTCTCTTGTTTTACCTGCTGCTCCCCTAAGCAGTGTATTTCAGTAAATCCACTTATTCTGCTTCCCACTCTGTCTCTGGTGAATCTTCTCATCCCCTGCATCTCTGGCCTATACTCCAGTTCATCCATGAATAAATAGATCTTTAAAAAACTGTATCAGGAAACAAAATCGTGTCATATCACTTAAAATTCTAAATCTCTATAACCCAGATAATCAGAAATTCAGTTACATGCCTCAAGTTTATATGCCTAGGTATAATGTTAAGCTATAACTTTTACTTTCAGAGTCCCTTTCTTCTAGAGAGCAAAAACAAACAATATATACAAAACCCAAGAATTAAAAACAAATAGATGATACACTTCAAATTAACTTGACATTCTAACTTCTGTTAGAGACATGGATGTGTATAGCTGGAAGGGATTTCAAGTATTTTGTGTCAAATTCATAGATGAAGGGAAGCCTCAGAGAACTGTAATTATCCTGGAGTCATAGGCTCTGCCACTATCACCAATTTTGATATCCTTCTATTATACTATATCACCGTTAGCCACAAGGGCTCAGACTGTGTATGCTTGGAAACTGAAAACTGGAATTATGCTCTGAAAATTCTAAGGGCTTTAGGGAGTTACCTATGGGACTAGGGCTAAAGAGAATGAGCATCTTTAATGATAGTTATTTTTAAATAAAGATCACAGAGAAATAAAGTACTGATCTGTTGTTATGTGGCAGAAGGAAATCAAGACATAGAGACTAACAAAAAGCAAGTTAATTGCACCAGTAATTGACTCAGCAAATCTATATCTATATATTTCAGCCTGTGCTGGGTGAAATTGTAACTGCTCAAGGTTAGACTTGATGTGCTACAGAACAAGACATTTAGCAAGTTTCTTATCACAGGGCCCTGGGCTCTCTGCTCAGGTAACTTGTTTCAATACAATGTCAGAGTTTCTCCAGAGGATACACAACACATGGTTTTCCATCAAATTGAATGATGACGTAGAATGAGAATACAGTAATTTCAATTAATTTTTGTTGAGATTTGGATACAAATGCAAATTCTCTTATAATTTGATTTTTTTGGAGACATAATCCTTTGTCTTAAAAAATGCTGCTTGTATGGACATGAGTTGAAATTATTATTAATTTTAAATGAATAAAATATTTTTTATTTTAATGTCTGATTCAATAAGTATCAATATAATTAAAAATACTGTTACAAAGGGCTTTTATAAGTATAATGGGACCTGTTGTGCAAACATTTCAGGCTGAGCATGTTCACTATTGATTCATGCAAAAGAAAGGAAAATCTTGGAGACTCAGATGTGTCTAAAATGCCTTTAATGCTAAAATGGAAGCATATACACAGGAAGCCAGGCAGGCATAGTGAGACTGAGAAGACCAAAAGACTGAGAGTGCAGGGCTGAAGAACAACTGAGCCTCCTAGGCCCCTTTATACTAGAATATGCCAATGGCCATAGAGCTGATATACACTGCACATGCAAGGTTCATCTGTTTTATGTTGGGAGTCCCAAAGGTGGAAAACAACATTTCAAGGTTTCGGGTTGTCTGTTGTTTAGAAGGTGAAAAATACCCTGATTAACTCATTTCCCCTATACTATCATAATTAAAAAATAATACTATATTCCACTAAAGAATTTGGACAAAAACAATAATAAAAACTCCAGCCTTAAGGACTTAGTCTGAAAAGAATCCAGTTATACAAATGTCAAGCATAGAACCCTTCATTTCATTTTATATAAAATGATAAATAATCTTGTAAGGAGATATTAAATGTGGATATAAAATACAATATTTATTCCTAAAGGATAAATAATTTAGCTCCTTGATTTGCACTGCTTCTATCATAGAAAAGCAACACATAGTGTAACAGGGTGGTCCCAGGAAAAGGGGAAGTTCCAAAATCCTGGTTCCACCCTAAGTGGGTGGAGCTGAGGAGGAAAAGAAGATTTCTGCAGAGAAGAGAGAAGGAAAATAGGAAGATGGAGAACAGCAAGGAGACCTGGAGGAGGCACGTGGAGCAGAGGGACATGTAAAAAAACTGTGCTTGCTTTTTGGTCTTGGACTGGTTGGAACAAATGTGGGTGAGGGACCCTTGGGGAGGTTAACAATGGCAGCTGTCATCTTGATTTTAATTTTGCTCTTTTCCTCCCAGATTTGTCTAATTCTTTCTGACCCTTTTCTATGGGTCTCTACTGAAAGGTCCTTTAGATGTGTGCCAGGTTTTTGGGCCTTGCTTTGGGCCAATCCTATTTGGCTGGAC